>VDFB02031481.1:0-10462 GCA_007258455.2 Sequoia sempervirens | reverse complement strand
TTGAATGCGCCCAAAAGGGGGCATGTGAAGACAAAATAAGGAAGGCGTTAGAAATATTATTCTTCCACAGGCATAATGTGCGCCCAAGTGTGTAAGGTGGTGGCTGATGGAAAATAAAACATTGCTGGGCGTGGTGAAGTTGAGTACTCCTCTCCAAGTGTGATATGCGCCATGTAAAGAGATGGTAAAAGTTGATAAGTGAATAATGCTAGGCGTGGTGAAGATATTTTCTAAGTGTGAAATAAAATCCAAGATGTTGAAGACGATTGCTAGAGCCTTGGAAATTTTATGGAGAATAAAATACAAAGGATGAATAATGCATGCCAGATGAAAAATAAATTAAGTGTGATGCGCCTTCAAGAAAAATTTTCTAAGTAAGTTGATGAACTAAAATTTTCCCTCGCAGGCAAGGTGGACAGAGTTGAGTAAATTTTCCTAAGGCAAAATTTTCAAAGTGATTTAAAATTTTCTAAGGCCCAAAATATTTTCTCCCTTGGAGAAAAAAATGCCTAAGTCTGGAGAGGTGGTGAAGTGTTAGAAAAATTTTCAAAGGTGATGAGTTGCCACAGGTGAAGTCAGTGACGTCAGCCCCACAAGATTGATAAAATTTTTCCAAATCAGAGCAAAATTCTCAGAGAAGATCGAAGAACGGATTTAAATTTCACAAGGAAATAATTTTCTAAGGTTCAAAATTCAAGAAAATCAAATGAACCCGTTCGTTGGGTACCCATGGATTCGACGCATTCTGGAGAAAATTTTCTTCTGGGTATCGAAGATTGTCGATGAGGAGTTGATTTTAAAGCCTTCCATGCTTTGTTGCGGCCTTCAGGATGGATATTTTTGATGGGCGCCAGGTTGATGAATTTCCTAAGGGAGATGTGAAAATTTTCTAAGGCAAAAATGAAGAAAATGTGTTTTCAAGGTGAAATCTTCCAGACGATGAATTTGAAAGAGACTTCCTAGGTGAATTTGCTTCAATCCTTCGTGAAGATAGTTTACTTAAGCCAGAAACGAATAAAACCAAGGTTGTCAGAGCTCCAGCAGGTGAAATGAATTTCTTGAAGATGCAGTTGAAGTTGATACTGTCAAAGGGATGATACGCCTTTGAAGAAGATGGATCAAAATTTGGCTAAGGCATGAGGAATCATGAAGAAGGCAAAAGTTGGCTAGTGAAAACGATGAGCCCTTGAAGATCAAAGTGCTAGAATCAGGTGAGTAAGTTGAATTTATATTATGAAATGATCTGATCCCCTTCTCCTTGCTTGTTTTGTAGGAGGAACGCCGAGGCCAAACGATGATGACTTAGTGTGATAACTTGAAGTGGAAGCACGAGGAAGATGAGTTTCAATCTCGAAGGAGAAAAGTTGCAAGAAAAATGGCTGGGCGTTAAGACTCGCGATAATCGGCGACGCAAGATAAAGACCCTCAAGTGGGAAGAAATCAAAGAACAACGCCAAGAAAGAAGATCGAGAAATCGCTGTGAACGCTAGCTCTACAAACGGAAATCTTCTAGAAGGATGATGGTGGATTATTATGGCGATTTATTAACTTCCACTGGTGTATGTTTCTTAGGGCAATATTATTTAGGGTCAGAGGGGTATAACGATTCGCCACTCTTATTATCAGGAATCTCTAGCCAGCCTTTGGACTTTGGCTAGGCTATATAAAGGGGAGTCCCTCATTTGTGGAATTACTTTAGGAAAAGTGTGATGCGAGGAGAGGATCGTAATAGAATTAGAGTAGAGGGACAACTTAGAAGTAGCTTAGTATTGTAGAGTATTTTGCATAATTTGAGAAGAGAGAAAGTTTTCCCTTTGAAAACTTTGAAGAGATTGTTGTGTCAATTTTATGATAATAGATCTTTTCATTGATGATGGAATTCATTCCTTTGTCATGAAATGCCAGCAAGGTTTCTTCCCCTTTCGTGATTCAAGTAGCTTAGTTCATGCAAATAGCTTACTTCGGCAGTGTGGTGTTTTATTGAGATAGCTTCGCTTTATTCCATACTAATTAGCTGGGTTTGTTGATGATAAGTCCGCCTTGTGTGGTCAACTGGACATTATCTTGCGTTTAACTTCGGTTGTGGTTTACATACTTATATGCGTTGTTCTGATGGTGTATGTATGTTAAACTATAACTTGAATACCTTTTGCTATCCCCTTTGAAGATTGCACCGATTTTGCTGAGGCTGTCCGACGGAGGCTAGGTGAAATCCGGTTGAAGTCTATTGAAGTGAAGCTCCACATATCCTGCATTTAGAATAGAACATAAACTTCTTAGGCCCTACACCCATTTCAATTCAGTACTTTCTGGTTAGAATAGGAAACCCGCACTTCATAGATAAATCTTTTGAGCATTTGAATCCCTTTCTCCACTGCCGAACAATTCTGTAAGTCCCCTTGAAATACCAGCAAACCACATCGAGCCAAACTGAGCCTATTCGGTGACAGGTATGAACCTTTGGAGTTGAACGCATGAACTTTCTTGCAATCTTTAGCATGCGAATACTTTGGATCAAGAGAGAATAGGGAAGCCGCTAAGTGCCTTTATTCTCATATTGAAAAGGCCAATTTAAAACACATCAACAGTAGGAGACGTGGTTTATTTTAGGTTGTAGCCTTATGCTGATCAACATCGCATTGAGTGGGCTTTTGAGGTAGGAGGCGCGGTTTATTTTAGGTTGTAGCCTTACAGGCAATCCACTCTCAAGAAGGGTGGGTTAGAAAAATTTAAGCCCTGCTTTTATAGACCATTCAGAGTCACTAGGAGGATCGGAGAGGTGGCTTATGAGCTTGAGCTACTTGAGAGTAGCAAGGTGCACAATGTCATCCACATTTCTCACCTTAAAAGCAACTTGGTCAAAATGTGGTTCCTTCTACAGAGTTGTCCCCCTTCCCTTGGATGAGGAAGGCAAGCTGATATTGGTTCCAAAGTCTGTGATTGAGGTCAGGGAGAGTACTCTGCAGAAGAGGGTGATTAAGGAGTATCTTGTGAAGTGGAAATTTTTTTCAGTGGAGGATGCTACTTGGGAGAGTGAGGAGATATTACAACATTCAGAGTTGCGATTGCTTGAGGACAAGCAATCTTGGGGAGGGAGGACTGTAATGTCTTGTAATGTCCCCATTTTCATGAGCATTAGAGTTAGAGGATTTAGCCTATCACTGGGTCCTTGTAGGCTAATATTGGTCTTTAGAGGACCCTGTTGTGGAGTTAATTGAGCTCTTCAGGTGGCTGTTGTCAGTGTTTACCTCTCCTGATTGTTGGTATATGTTGAGTGTAAGAACCCTCGCGGATTCTTGAGAATACAAATTTTCTCCCCTTGTTTAATAACTTGGTTTTACAAATCAATGTTTGTTTGATAGATGTTTGAATACTTTGCCGAGTTAGAATGAAGTGTATACACATATATCAATTGCAAGGTAAATATGCTCAACAATTAAACTCCTATCATAAATCTGATTATATTATTTTCATTGTATGCTAACTGCTGAAGCAAGCCTTTAAATATTCATTACTAATCAGATTACAAAATTTCAATACAAAGCCACTTACATTGCTTGCAAACATTAATTCCATACCCAAATATTGAGATATCAAATATATATAAAAACCTGGAAATGATTGCAGCAAGATGATGACTGGTTAATGAATTGAATGGCTGTTGTAGATGACTTTTCCCACCTCCAAACTGATGCAAATACCTTAGTACCCTATGAGGATGATAGACATTGAATAGGCTAGGTGTTTGGAGCCTAGAGCAACACGTCCCTGCCTGAAGCTTGTACAGGCTGCTGCAAATTATAAACTACTCTTCTATAATTCACGTGGCTGTGAGAAGATGAATATACACCAATTGAAATCTCAGCATTGGCTAGCATGGAATAATCTGGTATTTATTCTACAAGCCCTTCTTATTTGCTGAAGATAATCTTTACATTTGATGCACATTAATTCCCACATGCTGGATGAGGAATATGCACACAACCATGAATGTATTCAATGATGAGAATACTTTGATATTTGAATCTGCAGTGAAACCCTATGAAACTCCTTGAATAGTTCGATGTAATCTCCACCAATGATGCAGAATACTGTAGCAAACGCTATTCACCTGTACTGTAGTGTTTATTGTAGTGCGGGTACTATAGCAGCAATAAACCCCTTCAATCTGCTCGAGAAACTTGAATAAAACTTCACCAATATGCTCAGATTGGACTCCTGGATGAAGCCCACACTCAGTCAATAATCTCAGCTGGGCTTTCACAGCCTCAAAATTGCACAACCTATGAGAGTTTTCGTTCCCAAAGGCTCAACAATGGCAGAAACCCTAGCTGGTTCCTTCTCCAAGCAAGAACTCCAAAATCACAAGCTTTTAATCTTCAAGAATGAATATCCATTTACTTTTTGAAACCTTATATAGCCTCCTCAAGGAGGTCAATCCCTTCTAGTGGCTTCTAAAATGCATTTAATATCTTTTAAAATAATATAACTTGTGTTCACATTGACTTTATAAAATACTTTAATATTTAGCCTCTAAAATATAATTCATTAATGTACTTTTAAGTCACTTAAATGAGGGTCATGGCCCCATTGAGCATAAAATGACTTTTAAAACTTTATATTACTTTATTATCATTAAAAAGACTTTAATGATAATAACTTCATAAATACCCATTATTTGACCAAGCCAACTGAGCACGGAGATCGACACTGCAAACCCATCACGTTCAGGTGCCTTACTAAAAATAGCAATACTGATTCCACTGAAATGGTGACTTACTATAAATAGTAAGTGTGAAGAATTGAGTCAATGGCCAATCCTGAACCCAAATGCACTTTGAAGAGGAAAACACACCCCCGGGATGATCGCCAAGAAGGGACCCCTCTCAGAATGTCCCTTCTCTCACTGTGATCGCTTCACTTGACTGCTGGCCTATTCCTGAGACCCAGGGCTATGCTGATGGTGAAATTAGGGTTTCTAGTTTTGAGGAGGCTGGCTTGGAGTTTGGGACTGGAGCCATGGATCTTTCCCTTGGTTTTCAGAGAGCTCTCAAGCAGCTGGGTGTGTCTGGGCTTGGCATCTGGCAACTCACACTTACTATCTTTTAGTAAATTCTATTTTATGCTGGATGTACTTAGTTGGACCTCTTCTTCAGTTGTTCCAGCTGGCACTTCAGTTCTTGGCCTTGGGCGCATTTTTCTTGGAGAGATAAGTATTTTCATTATAATATTATTATTTTAATATTATACCCCCTTGCCTAGCAGTACAACTTTAAGTTGTTTTTAAAAAGGGGACTTTTGAGGGTCAAGGCGTCATAAGGAGATAAATTATATTTTTAATGTCAAATATTGAGACTAAGAAATGGGACGCCTTTTTGAGAGATTGATTTTATTTTAAAAAGTGAAATATTTTATTGATGAAAAAGGACGCCATCTTTTGGAGGGAAAAGGTGAATTTGAAATTAGGGTTTGGGCGCCCTCTGGAAACTTCTAGATGTTTCTCTCTCGTCTATTTAATCAGGCCTCAGCTCTTCTTTTGGGATCTTTTGTCTACTACACCGTTATGCTGCTGGATTGTATTTAGGCACTCGCTTCGAGGAAAGCACACCTCCTAGCATTGGCTCATCTTCTTGCTTGAAAGATAGCAACTAGTTGAGAGGTTAGCTTGTAATTGGGTTGTTTTGGCATTGTAGTTGAGTTTCTTGCATTCAGCTGATATTATTCAAGCATTTTGTCATATTTCAGAGTTGCTGATGTTGCATAGCTGTAGGCAGTTTTCATTCATAAATCAAAAATACAAAAAGATATCGTTTTGGGTATTCAATATATCATCTTTCCTCATTGGGGCGACCCACCTTGCAAAGTTATAGATTTTATTTTGCTGTTTTGGATTTTATCTAGCAAGTTCGCCCTTTTAAGAGGGCCGTACCATTCTGTCTCAGCCTTGGGATGTGTGCAGAAAGTTTTATGGATGTTTGGTGAGGTTTAGAGGACTTGTTTTGGGCCCCTTTGTGTCTAGAGCAATCTGCATTTGATATTTTGTCATTTGAGTATGTATTGAGTGAGATATGAGCAATTGAGTGAGGATTGGTTTGCAGATTTCACATTTAAATTGCAGGTCTGATAGATCAGAATTAAGCTAATCATCTCCTACTAAAGGATTGAGCATTGTAAGTTGTATTTTGATCCTAGAAAGATACTCTACACAGCTGCAGCAATGAAGACTTCAAAGCTCTAGTTTAATTGAACAATTTCTGATACAATTGTAAGCTGTTAGTAGTACTATCAGCAATTCATCTTTATCTTGCAATTTGAGTTATTGTACATTCCCACTGAATAAGTGGAAGAGGCTGGCTTGCCGCCTATTTACTTGTTTGCATTGTAATTTCCTAAGTCTCCGCCATATGGTCGCCTCTTGTCCATCACGGACTGAGTAGCACATACTTGGTGTTGAGCTAATTTTCAGTATTGCATTAGATAGGGATCCTCTGACCGAATGCTCGTCGTTCACCGGCGCATCTCTTGGTTAGAGTTCTTGTTCAGCATTTTCCTTTGAGATCCTCTGACCAATGCTCACACCTTGCCCACATCGGGATCCTGGTGTACATTCTGGTTAGAGTTACTTTCCGCATCATTTGGGTTTATGCTAACCTTAACGGGTGCGTGTTGCATTGTAATCATTTGTGAAAAAATCAAAAATTTGGTCCGTCTGCCAGCACTCTAACCATCGTTAGCCTACGAGGGTCAAATGATAGCTAATCCTCAAAAACCGATGCTCTCGTGGAAATGGGACATTACATTGAGGCTAGGCTATTCAGGGGTTTTTGGTTATGTTTGGAGGTACTTACTATTTATAGTAAATGGGTTGAGTATTGGAGGCCAACATTACTATTTATAGTAAGGCAGTTGGACGTGCAGTGGATGCAGTGGTTGACTCCCTAGTTTAGACAGAATCGAGAAATCATGATTATTTTTGGAGTTATGTCATTTTAATTATTAATAAAGTAATACTTTATTAATAATTAATTATAAAGTGCATATCATATTTTAATGTTATATTTTCACTTTAAGTGAATGGGCCACTTTTTGACTTCAAAGTCAATTAATTAAAAAGGTACTTTTATGTGGGTTATAATTAATGCTTTTTATAAAGTCAACATCAAAAGCATTTAATATCATTTAAATGATTATAAAGGGGATCGACCCATTTAGAGAGGATATATAAGTCACCAAAAGCAAATGGAAAAGGTATCATTGGATCATTTTTAACATATTGGATTTTGTGCTTTTGGAGAGCTTGGCTCTTGAAGGTGGAAACCTAGGGTTTTCAGCATACTTGGCATTGGAGAACAAAGTTTCTTCATTGTTCTTGCATTCTGAGGTTGTGAAATACCAGTTGAAGATTGCCTATCTGATTGGCTTCATACAGAGGTCAGCATTGTGCATATTGATGAAGTTTGGAAGAGATTCTTGAGATCAGTCGAGGGTTGGTAGAGCTGATTTTTGATTATTGAAGACATCCATTATTGCTAATATTTATTGCTGTTAGAGGCTCTCATTATGGGCACATGGGAATCTCATGGGAGCAGATTGGAATATTTATTGATAGAAATTTCAAGGGTTTAATCAGCAATTTCCAGATTATAGTAAAGTCCATTGAAGAAGCCTTAATTTTCTGTTATTACTGTCATCTACAACCACGCGGGTCTTCAAGAGGCTATGTCTTAATGTTACTGGGCCGTACTACTGCTGTCTCAGGACGTACTGTGCATTTATTGCCAGTTGTACTAGTCTAGATAGGTGGCATGAGGATTTCTAGGCCAGATGCCTAGCTATATGAGCTCTAACCTCTTCAATATTGGGCGTCCAGATCAGCTGAAGCATTTGCAAGAGTTTTGAGGATGGAGAAACCCCTATTGGCTGTAGAACGATTATCTACAAATCTTCTATGGTTGCTGCAAAAGACTCAAAGTTGAAGACAATCAATTTTATCATTATCCTAGTATAATTGATTGTATTTGCAAAGAAAAGAATATCGAACTGATTTGAATATTTATTGTTTAAGCAAACTATATGTAATCAGATTTGGGTTGCCATTGCATTTATATCCATTTCCAATACCTTGCAATCTGTAAATGTATTTGATATCTGTAATACCTGGCAAAATTCTTAAAAAATCCAAAACAAATCAAAACAAGCATACACTTGGTAAACCATCATCATATCCCACAGGCAGAAATTTTAATTTTGCAAGTGTCCACCTGGGGTGGGACATTACAATGGTATCAGAGCGGATTCCCGGCATCCTCTTGGGGTTTAAATTAAATATTCATTGAGCACACATAGTCAACATTTGAGTGACTGACACTCTTTCATCTTCAGTTTTATAGTTTCTAGTCCAGTTTTAAAAAATGAGTTCAAGCAGTGATAAAGAAACAGTTTCAGGTGATGGTAAATGGTTGGCAAGAATGCTCTATGAGCAGGGTAATAAGCTTGGCAGTTTCCATCAATCTAGACATGATACGTTGTGCATCTTGAGAAGACTGGAAGAATGCTTGAGTTTTGTTGAGCATTCACCTTCGTCATTGTTACAGATTGCCATGACTCCAGCGGTGACTACATTGGGCGAGCATAGATTTTGAGACACAGAGACAATGAGATTAGACTCACAGTTGCCCTTGCATTAGCCAGTTCATGAGAATCACACCTCCTCGGGCTCCCTATGATGTGATCACCATGAGGGAAGTTATGCAGCTGATTGTGGATAGTTTGGTTGGGATAGGAGATGTTGGTAGTACTACTTTTGGAAGGAAGGTCAAGATCTTAGAGCTGATGGCACAGGTGAGGTCATGCATTATCATGGTTGATTATGATTATCATGACCTTGTTTTGCAGATGTTTCGTCTCCTCTTAGATTCCATTAGTGAGAAACATGATAAGTTTACCTAGGACTACATGAGAGATATCATGGTTACAATTATTAATGACAGTGATGACATCACTTAGCCCATCCCGTCTTTACTTCTATCTGTTCATAGGCATGAACAAAAGTCATCTACAGCTGCAAATGGTTTGTTACATAGCGTTTTCGAACAATGTGAGGATAAGTTAAGGCCCTACTTGTTCATTGAGGAGCAGAAGGAAGGAAAGAATGATGAAGAGAAAACCATACATCTTGATAGTGGTATGGCAGAGCTTCAAAATGATATTCACAATGCTCAAGAGGTTGTTATCAGCCATGATAACAGTTCTGATTTTTATGACAGCAGCCTTAATGTTGAGCCTACTCATGAGATAGCAGCCATTCCATGTGACGATAATGGATTTGTGGAGTCCCCTAACATTGACACTCAAGATTTGGGTGTTAAAAATGAATTTTGTGATGAGGATTCAAGCCACAAAAAATCTGATTTTGCAAATCAGACCTTGGAAAATGAATCAGAAAATTCACTTATTGGCGATGAGTCCTAGGATCGTTCTTCGGATGGACATGCAATTACTATGGAAGAAGAAGTGTGTGAAGATATTGTCAAATCAACAACTTCTACAATGTGATGAGCCTAACTAAATTAGACTCAAAAACTCTTCACTTGCTGCCCTTGTAATTTTGTCAAACAGTTGTCATGCTAAGTCTTATCTCGCTGTTTCAAATTTTTCAGTTTGCTGGGTTTGCTTGAAAGATTTCAATTGAGTTCTAATGCATATAAATAGCCAATACAATGTCTAAGACTCTAAACAATGAATCTAGAATGAAAAGATGTAACTCTTTATCCTCTACATTGCATGAATATATCATCTAGACATCAAAATGATCATCTACGACAAAGAGGCATTATAACAAACACTTGGCATGCATATTCATGATTGAGATATTCATCTTCAGCAATGGACAATTTGGCAAACAGTTACAATGCAACCTTTTTATCTATTGATCATCTCTTTTAAAGCTTTCAATTTGATATTCAATGCATTACAAATAAGAACAACCATACCCTGGGTATACAGCAGCTAATTGCAGGTCTGATTTTATACCAGCAGCTGGAAAAGAAGATTGTTCAGGCCTGTGAAACCCTTGAGTAATTTGCTGCAGTCAATCTACTGATTTTCCCCAACATGTAGAGATGCTGCCATCATCAAACAACACAGCCACCACCATTAAAGGAGAGAACAAACCCTATCTTGATGCGTTTGGACCTAAGAGAAACACGTCCTAGGCTGTAGCTGTATGTCCCAGCAGCAGATGTAATTCCTCCAAATCACAATCTTAAATTATGGCTAAAGATAGATATTGAGGGATAAATGCAACCAATCTGATCATCAGCCTGCAAACCCTCCCATTGCGCACAAATACTGTAGCATTTTACTATTCACGTATTATTGTAGCGTCTCACTATTCACGAGTTACTGTAGCGCTTAACAACAATTCAGATCTGCAAGTAATAATCTTCAAAACCCTTGTGAA
>VDFB02031480.1:164920-186164 GCA_007258455.2 Sequoia sempervirens | reverse complement strand
AAATTGCCTGGAATTGCAGACTTACTAAAAATAGTAAGTATCTCGGAATCTGATGAAAACTGGCTGGAAGCCCGCTGGATGCCTGCTGACAACATTGTTAAGTTCAATTTTCAATTTACTGACTTTACTTGACCTTGAATTGACCAGAAAAGATGAAACCCTAATTTTAGACTTGGCCAATATTTTCACGTTTAAGCTCAATGACGACACAACCCCCAGAGAGACGGACACCAAAAGAAGAGACAGAGAGAGAGAGAGAGAGAGAGAACCCAAGCCAAAAGACCGGAACAGAGCAAAAATAAGGGGGTCCCCATCTTGAATGGGGCGATGTGTGAAAAGGTCACAACACTACCTTGCCCTCAATATTGCTCTTTTGGTATTTGTTCATGCGTCTTTACTATTATGATTAATTGTTATGCCACATAGGGTTTCACGCAATCGTAATGGTGAATTCTTTCCATAGTTAGATAAAATCTGTTTTGTGTCCAATAAGCTTGTTCAGATTGAGATGATAGTTGTGCCACCTTGCCTTCAAGTATAGAATCTGCACTTGATTATCGTATATTGTTGTGAATAATAAACTTATTCGGATTGAGCTGATAGTCATACCACCTTGCCTTCAAGTTGAGAATCCGTATACAGTTTATCGTGTGTTGTTGTTACCAATAAGCGTGTTTAGATTGAGTTGATAGATGTGCCACCTTGCCTTCAGGTTGAGAATCTACACTCGTTTATCGTCTGATAGTCAAACCTTGCTCCGTTTCCTCATGCTCTATTTTTCTTGAGGAAATTGGATAGAATTTAAGTAATTAAGTTTAGTTGTAGTTAGTAGTCTACAAAACCAAAAAATACTCAGCTGCAACGTATATAGTTTTCGAGAAAGCCTTGTACCTCTACAGCTGAAACAAAAAGACTGGATATAGTTTAGTTTATTTCCAATTGCAAGTATTTTGTCAAGCACAACGAGGGAGCTTCCCCTCCTAATTTGAAGAGCACTCATTGCGTAGTGTGCATAGCTGTCTGTACCAACTCTTACTCCAGAGGTGCTAGTTGTTACGCCAATAGTTTTCTGGCGCCCACCGTGGGGCACGAGGCCTCGAAAACTTCATGTCACGGTTATGACTATCTGGCGTCCTACTGCTCCAGTTCAACAACCAGCACTAAGTTCGCCTGTTATTCAGCGGAATTTGGTCTTCATCGAAGCAGAACAGTCAGATATTATCAGTAGCTTGCGCACGTTTATTTTTGAAAATCATACATCTACCACTCAATGGAGAAACGCGGCTACAACTCTGGATAAAGAAGAAGAGAAAGCAGATCTTGCAGCAGGTAGACCAGTTTTGCCACCTCCCGCGTGGAATTAAGCATCCTGGCAAACCGAGTTTATATTAGAAGAAGGAGAGGTAATCCTCCCATTCAGCTAGATCATGTTTTCCAAGAAGCTCCTGATCAGTTTACTGAATCAGAAATTTTTGAAGAGATACCCATTCCAATTGCAGAGATGGGTGATCGTAACAATGGTGATCGTAACAATGAGGATCACGATATTCACAACGGTCATAATGGAAGAAATGCAAGACGTCCAACCCCCTTGCCTTGGGGCAACAATATTGGACCGTTGGCTCTACGAGGACATCATGAATTACCCAAGGGTTCACAAGTTTTTCCCGAGATTTCATGGCGATGGTGCTAAACATCCAGATGAACATCTATCAGCATTCACGGCAGCTTGTTCCGTTTTGCATGTTGCGCATGAGGACATTGTTGTTCATCTTTTCGTGGAAACTCTTGAGAACAACGCAGCAAATTGGTTCAATAATCTTGAACCAGGAATTATCACCAGTTGGGCCGTCATGAGCGAGAAGTTCTTGGCAAGATTCAAGCCTGCCGAGGACAGTCATAGATTATTTGCACAACTCTCAAATTCAAAGATGGAGGAGCATGAACCGATGAGAGAATTCGTGGCAAGGTTTAATCGCCTTGTTACACGTCTTTCTCACACTTTGAATCCGCCTGATGAGATTTTAATGAGTTCTTTCATCAACGCGTTGCCGTCAGAAATTGCCTTTTTCCTGAAGATAAGCGAAGAAGATGATTTACAACACCTTCAGGAGGAAGCTATAAAGCTTGAAGATAACATGATTACAAGCGGCAAGATGAGAGATGATTCGATCAGGCCACTCGTGCAAGCGTCGGCCGATCCGTTGCTACAAAAGGTAGCAAATGAGGTGACAATACTGAAGAGACAGTCACCACCTCAAGGGCAACCAGCCTTGCCCTCACCACCTTTTCAACCACAACCAGCATACCAGCCGAGAAGGAATAACTTTCAGCCGTACAATAATTTCAAGTCAAAGTTTCCGCAAGGACAACCAAGACAAAATAATGAAGCTGAAAAGTCTACAGTCTTTTGCACATTCCATGATTCAGTAGAGCATACCGGGGCTACTTGTCCGGAAAATCAAAGAATGAATCAGCTCATGGGATTTGCCAATTCTACTCCTAGTTCAGACTTCATACCTTCCAGTTCAAACGTCGTCTCTGCACAGACAGACAAGTTTGATGGCGACTCCGCAACAGGATATTTTGATCGAGAACCCGTTAATGAAGAAGAAGAATCCCGTCATTTTTCTCTTGCAGTAAATCACGAGAATATCACCTCACCTGTGTTCACACGTGCTCAGCATTTCAAAGCACAGAAGGAGGAAGAGGAAAAGCGGAATTTGAATACAAAAGCAAAGGAAGTAGCTTCTACTTCCAATCTTAAACCTTCACAAGAGAACATCTTGCCAGCAGCTTTAGATACGTCTTCAGCAAGCTTTGACATCGTGTCTTCCATGATGAAGACAAAGGTACAGATATCTCAGCTGGAGAATTTACAAGATCATCCAGAGTAGCTGGATAGAATCTTGAACGTTCTTAAAAAGAAGAATGTCGTTCAGCCGACATTATTACAATCCTCAGTTCCTGCAAAAGAGAAGCCTAGGCCATTTTATATATCTTTATATATAGGAGGTTTCAAGCTGAGCAATTGCATAATTGATAGTGGAGCTTCGGACAACGTTATGCCCTTACAGATTATGAACACGTTGGGACTTTCATGCACCCCGACTCAAGAAAAGTGTTATTCACTTGAGTCCAAACCGGTGCCGTTAGTTGGTCAACTCAAAGATGCGCAAGTGAGGCTAGCGTCATGTCCAGAGAAAAAGATTATGATGACCATCCTAGTAGCTGATATTCCTACCAGTTACGGGATGTTACTTAGTAGAAGTTTTTGCAAGGATCTTGGAGGAGAAATACAGATGGATTGGTCGTTCGCGACAATCCCATTGAAGAAAGCCACTTTCAAGTTGGAACCAGAAACGAAATCAAAGTTCACAGTGGTGAAGTCCCAGGACCCACATGCTCAAGTGTTGTATCAAGACACGGGTCCAGGCACATATGCTATGGTGTCTGAAGTGACGGAAGATTGTCAAAATTTTGCTCTTTCCACTGAATTGTCAGATGAAGAATCGAAGATGTGGACGATGCAGTTTGATGGCAGTTGTTCAACTTCAGGCTCCGGAGCAGGAGTAGTGATTATCTCTCCCAAAGGTCGTTTATATCCTTATGCATATAGGTTGCAATTCGATTGCACTAATAATACTGCAGAATACGAGGCACTTTTGTTAGGTCTCAAAAACGCAAAGGATATGGGGATCAAGCTGCTTCAAGTTGAAGGAGATGCAGAGCTGATCGTAAAGCAGGTCAGAGAGCAATTTCACGTTAGAAAGAATCGTCTCCAAAACTACAGGCAGAGGGTATGGAATGCAATCAACTGGTTTGATGCATTTAATATCAAATTGTCATGTCCCCATTTTTGGCGAGTATCAGAGTTCGTAAGAGTTAGCCTATTATGCGACCCTCGTAGGCTGATAGGTCGGATAGGGGGTCATTTTGGAGCTCGGCTCAGTGTCAGATTGGCAGTTTTGATCAATTGGCTTTCGTTCGGGCTCATTCGGAGACTTCTTGCAGAGTTGCTATTTTTAGCAGTTCCTGGCAGGCAGTGTGGGACCCCTGCTATTTTTAGCAGTATGACTTTGGTAGCGTTCAAAATCACTTCAGGGTTCGTCAGATTCAGACGGAACAGTAATCGGATGAGTAACGAAGGAAATATTAATATTTAATTGCATTAATTAAATATTAATTATTTAATGATTATAATATAAAGTTATAATTTTTAATTATAACTTAAGTGATTCTTCTTGAGGGGTGCGCCCATCATCAGAAAGGGGCCAGTTATTAATTAAAATTATTATAAAATATTTCACTGAGAACTATGGAGAAATTAAAAGAATTAAAAGTGAATATTTTAATAAAACCCTATCTTTAAGGAAATCGCACTTTTCAATGATAAAGGGGTTTTGCCTTGGGTTTTGAGCCATTATGAGATTATTGAATTTGAGGAACTGATCAAATTGATCTGAGCACAGAACCTTAGGGTTTGAAACTCGAATTCCTTGGGGAACGAGCCATCTCCATCGAAAAGCAATTCAAAGAGTGTGAAATAACACTTGATCTATTGCCAGCAGAGGTTTTCTCACTCAGAGGAAATCATTGATCTTCAGAGTTAATTCATTTACAGAGCTTCAGCATATTTTATCATTCAGAAAGCATCTATTTACCTGGGCGCACATATTCTTCATCATTCAGAGACATCAGAGGGAGGCCGTACTTTTCATAAAGGCGTGTTTATTCCTTGAAGAAAACGCCTAACTCTTTGGTTGCCAGTCTTCACCTGTGTGGGCGCTAGGATACTAGGAGGCATCTGAGATTGTTTCAGGAAGGAGAGAGCATCATTTTACATCAGCCGTACCAAATCTGTACCTTCTTCAGCTTGCTGGTTTACCAGGTTTTTACAATAAAAATCATTAATTTATTCTTGCATGTTAGCAGATCCATTTTGTATTGAGCTCTTATGAATAATATATGAAACGCCTTCATTCTACCTTGCATTTCCAACGCATATTATCCATCTAGCATTTTTATTGAATTTATTTCAATTATTAGCAAAAGTCGTACCATTTCATTTATTGCATCAAAAACTCAAAAATTGCAAAAAAACCAAAAACCTTCAGAAAAACTCAAAACTCAGTCAAAATCAATATCAGGGGGAAACTAGGGTTTCTACAGTGGTATCAGAGCTAAATCCTGCCATCCTGAGGGTTTAGCCATCACATGCAGCCAGAGGAATTTGATACATACAGGTATTATATATGCAGACGTGCTCTGATTGACAGGCACCAGAATTTGAGCAGGCAGCCGGAAAACATGGCTGACAGGAATGACAGGTCTGATAGAACAGTTAATCTGAGAACAGAGAATCCACATAACCACAGAGGTCAGAACAGTGCGGAGGTTTTGCATGCACTTAGAGATCTTCGTGCAGGTCAACGTCAGTCTAATGGTGTATTACAGCAGTTGGCAGTTGCACTGCAGAGATTAGGTACTCCGAGGAGATCGTCACCACATCGTGACGATGACAGGAGTGTTGCAGGTTCACGGAGAGCTCCTAGGACAGTGTCACGGACAGCAGATAGGCCTACTAGGCCCACTTTCACGAGACAGGGGCCCGATGAGGCTATAGCAGGTGAGAAGCATGAGGGTTTGTTCGCTGATGCATTTAGGACAGCGAACGACGAGTGGCAGTTAGTACCACCTGAGATCAGCGGAAGGATTACTATTGACAGAACACCACAAAACACAGAAAGAGAAGTTAATAGCATGTTCCAGGAGTATAGCATTCTACCGCAGAAAATTAAAAAGGAACTTCCTTTCTTGAGTTTCATGGATTTGCACCCGCGTCTTTGTCATAAGACAGAGTTGGCAAGGAAGGAATATCTCACTATAGCTCGTGAGTTGTTTACACCTGGAAGGGATAGCGAATCTACACATAAGGATGATACAACTCTTCGTCAAAATGATTTGGTATCTTTAGACTCCTATAAAGAAGGCAGAAATTTATGTGATGAATTTGATAGGAGTGCTGATTGGATTCAAGAAAATGCTAGCACAGTTTTGGGTAGTGATTTACCTATATCATCCTTGCAAGAGGTGATTCAAGAAGTATCTAATAAGGAGGCTACTTCTGATTTTTATGACAGCGATGATGAAACATCACGTAAGCATGAACCAGCAGCTGTTTCACGGATGCAAAGTAACCCTATTGAGTTGTCACGTGAAGAGACTCAAGAGTTGGGTACTACAGATGCAATTGGGGTTGAGAATTTATATCATGGTGAGTCTGATTTTCCGGATCAGACCTTTGAAAACCAGCTAGAGGATTCATATGTTGATATGGAATCCCAGGATCATGCGTTGGATGGGCTTGTAGTCACTTTTGGAGTAGAAGCGTGTGAAGATACTGTCATACCAACAACTTCTACCGTACCTGTTGAGCCATCCTTTGAGGTACCGAGCAGCAGTACCTTAAATACTGAGGTGTGCATGGATGAAAGCACACATGATGCTGCTTATCATGCGGTGAGCGATGACGGATCAGTGTCATATCATAGTGCATATGGTGAACCGGAAATCTTGTATGGGGGTCATAAGCTTCAGAATCCTCATCATTCGGTTGGGCAACTACAAGTGAACGATAATATGATTGCCACCGCCCTTGAGCATTTTGACGTTGCTCGTCAGATGTTGACTACCTATGGTTGGAGTCCGCCTTTGACAGATGAGCACAGTGTGAGTGGTTTTTCCCTTGCGGTGATACATGCACTCCGAGAAGCAATTGGAACGATGAAACAAAACTACCTTAAATTACTTGCAGACAGGGACTTTCTTCTCGAGTGGGATTGCATTTGTTATGATGCATTGCAGGGAAAGGGAGAACAGATTGATGAGCTCACCCATGCGCTAGAGGTGACTATGGACTCATTGCAGAGCACCCAGTTGGCTCTTCGAGAGTCACAGTTACAGATTGAGAAGCTTACCGTGGCATTGAGTTTAGCACAATCTTCACCACCTTTGGATATAGTTCAGTCTTCCATGGCAGCGGTTGGTGAGGAGTATACTGTAATGTCCCCTTTTCAAGCCTGACTGTTTCAGTGACCGTTAGCCTTTTCTTGGGAACCCGGAGGCTAGTCGGAAGTTAAAATTAGGGTTTCCTAATTTTGAGGAGGTCATTGATCGGAGATGATAGTTTTAATGGCGGATTCCTTCTGGGTTTTCAGAGGGCTTCGCAGTGATATGCTCGTCTCAGCATTCAGAGTACTTTTTGGAATTTACTATTTTTAGTAAATTCTATTTTTGGCAGTTCCAGATGTGCTCAGGTTGGTTGACTTCCGGTTGCAGATTTGATCAGTTGACTTCATCAGTTTTGGCTTCAAGGCATTCTCGGAGAAATAAGTTAAGTCTTTTCCATTAAAGTCACGTTTTAATTATTATGTTTCAACGTTGACCTTGGCACTAGAGTTAATGACTTAACGTTGTGTTTAAAAAGTGGTCATTAAGGGTGGCGCCCTCATTAAAAAGAATATTATAATTATTGCAAAGTCAAAGCAGGGTATGATGGGCGCATTTATCAAGAATGGTGTTTTAATTAAAATGTCATTTATTAAAGTCTTGAAGGAGAAAGTACGCCAAAACTTGAGGAGGATGAGTTTGACCTAAAAGCTGATTTTAGGGTTGTGCAAAGTCAATTGAAAGTTATAAAGAGGAGTCTTGGGGGATCATTTGGGTCATCTTGGAAAATACACCGTTATGCTGCCGGATTGAATCTGGATCACTTCGAGGGATGAAGACCTCCTAACCATTGGGCATCACTTCGTGTTTGAGAAACAACATCTAGTGGTGAATTTCAGTCTATGTGTGAGTGCATCTTTAGTTCATTCATTGTGTGTTCATTTTATTGTAACTTAGATCAGATTGGCAAATTCATATTTCAGCTCATTGCATTATTGTAGACAGCAGATTCGTAGTTTTAATCATATTTCAAAAAAAAGACAAAAATATCATTCTGGGTATTTCATAAATCTCATTGTTTAGGGTAGGCGCCTAAATTCCTAAATTTCCAGATTTTATTATTGAGAATTGATTTTTTAAAGGAGGCCGTACCGTTTCAGCTGGGCCGTACCTCTTGCAATGCATTGGGATTCGTGAAAAATTAAATAGAAGCTTTTTGAACAGTTAGAGAGTCTTAAGCTGGTCGCCTAGGTCATTGAAGTTGATTGCATTTGTTCTCAAGTCAATAGAAGGTCTTTTTGGGAATATATGAGCATTTTAGTACTTCTTATGGTTGCTGATCCATGTACTTAGCAAGCAGATTTTGACAGAAATCAGTATTTCTGGTTTGTAACATTTGAAGGCTATTGATTGGTATTCCTATGCACAGTAAAGGTGGTTTCTCTATGATGTAATAATGATCCATTGATGTCACATTGATGTTGGCAGACATAACTTCTCAGTCTTGTAATTTGTCAGTAGTACTGACAGTTCTTTATTTCTGCATCAAATCTGGTTTTGATCTCATTTCCAATCATATACATTGTAATAGTGATAGCTCCGCCCTATGGTCGCTACTTTCCCATCTTGGGTCAGCAAGCACATTCTGGGTGTAGAGTAGATTCAGTATTCAGCATTTCCTTTACATTTGCTTTCAGTCTTAGTTGGAAATTGTAGAACTCCGCCCTATGGTAGCTACTTTCCCTTCGGGTGAGCAAGCACATTCTGGGTGTTGAGCAGTTCCGTTATTCAGCATTTCATTTCAAGCTTTACTTTCTGTAATCACTCCGTCATATGGTCGCCCCTCACTCCACTCTGGATTGGGTAGCACATACTTGACGTTGAGTTCCCTTCTGTACCTTAAGTTTACTTTCTTGCACGTTTCGGTTTATCCTTCTAACCTTAACGGGTGCACTGGCTTGAATGTTGTAATTTGTTATTTGAAAAACGAAAAAATTTGGCTCGGTATATTTCATATACACCCATGGTTCATGGCAGTGAGGGATATGTTGAGGATGTGGTTACATCCATCACGGTTACAGGAGCAGTGGATACAGATGGGATGAGTGCACTAGAGGAGAGTTGCAGTGGGCTACGTGTTGCACCAGGTTCTCTTGAGATTAGTCCCATGATAGATGATGCACGGCGGATCAATGATAGTTTCTGTGACATGGTTGTTGATTCACGAGTGAGTTGTGTGACAACCCTCGGCACTTGTCCATCTCCACAGAAGATATTCGGAGACTCATCCAGTTGGGAGATTGGTACTTATGTTGATTTGTTTCCCTCTCATGGAAGCAAATCAATCATTTCATCCGATGCAGTTGACTATGATCGGCAGCTAGTTGAGCCAAGTCAGGAGTACAATTCAATCTATTATTCCAGCGATTCAGAGATGGATGATTCAGATCAGTATGGAGTGATTGTGCAGTTTGTGAATAATCCATTATTTGAAATTGATGGTGGTTTGGTCAATGATAATCCACTCTTCGAGATGGAAGCTGATCGTACTCTTGATGCTAGTTCTTGGGTAGGTGATAATCGTAGTGTTTGGGATTGTTCCAGTGCATCGCGATTCCAAACAAGACTCACAGAGGAGTTTAATGGGGTGTACACGGTGAGGAGTGCTTATAGTTTTTCTTTTGATCCACCTGTACATGATTTGTATTCGATGCACCATTCTTGTGCACAGGGTGATTTTCTTGGTGCAGCCGAGGGGAGTCCTTCATTACTGTGTGCAGAGTTACCATCTTCGCGAGATGGAATTAGCGACTGCAAGTACTCGACTCAGTTGTTTGTGGGGTATTACTTGCAGGGTCAGCAGTCAGTTATCCATCATGCCGATACATATTTGACAAGGCTTGATACTTCTATGTCGCAGATTTTTCATACGGGTACATGGTTACAAGGCGACTATGGTGTTAGTTGGCATGATGGCTGGGTCAGTTATCACATCCATGAGGTTGTAGCAGATGCTTCTAGGAGTTATTTTCTCCACATGACCGATGGGTGTGAATTCAGACTGTATTGGGATCCAGGTGGTGACAGTTTGGGTACCGAGTATGGGATGGGTCCCATTGGGTCACTTCACTATTCTCAGCATGGTGAAGTTGGAGGCAGTAGAGCGCAGTGGCAGTCTGAGGATGACAGTCACGACAGACTTTCACTCTGGGTTTGGGATCCAGAGATAGCTTGCACAGTCGAGTTTTTGTTGATGCTACAGGAGACAGTTCGAGATGTGTGGAACATTTCACAGTTATTCTTTTGGGCCTTCCGAGGATTGGAGTTTCTTTGCAGTAGAGATTGCTTGGGGTCAAGCAATTTCAAGGAGGGCGGACTGTCATGTCCCCATTTTTGGCGAGTATCAGAGTTCGTAAGAGTTAGCCTATTATACGACCCTCGTAGGCTGATAGGTCGGATAGGGGGTCATTTCGGAGCTCGGCTCAGTGTCAGA
The DNA here is from genome assembly GCA_007258455.2 of Sequoia sempervirens. Lineage (NCBI taxonomy): Eukaryota > Viridiplantae > Streptophyta > Pinopsida > Cupressales > Cupressaceae > Sequoia > Sequoia sempervirens. The sequence continues at coordinate 175,720 of VDFB02031480.1, read as the reverse complement.
TTGGCAGTTTTGATCAATTGGCTTTCGTTCGGGCTCATTCGGAGACTTCTTGCAGAGTTGCTATTTTTAGCAGTTCCTGGCAGGCAGTGTGGGACCCCTACTATTTTTAGCAGTATGACTTTGGCAGCGTTCAGAATCACTTCAGGGTTCGTCAGCTTCAGACGGAACAGTAATCGGATGAGTAACGAAGGAAATATTAATATTTAATTGCATTAATTAAATATTAATTATTTAATGATTATAATATAAAGTTATAATTTTTAATTATAACTTAAGTGATTCTTCTTGAGGGGTGCGCATCATCGAAAGGGGCCAGTTATTAATTAAAATTATTATAAAATATTTCACTGAGAACTATGGAGAAATTAAAAGAATTAAAAGTGAATATTTTAATAAAACCCTATCTTTAAGGAAATCGCACTTTTCAATGATAAAGGGGTTTTGCCTTGGGTTTTGAGCCATTATGAGATTATTGAATTTGAGGAACTGATCAAATTGATCTGAGCACAGAACCTTAGGGTTTGAAACTCGAATTCCTTGGGGAACGAGCCATCTCCATCGAAAAGCAATTCAGAGAGTGTGAAATAACACTTGATCTATTGCCAGCAGAGGTTTTCTCACTCAGAGGAAATCATTGATCTTCAGAGTTAATTCATTTACAGAGCTTCAGCATATTTTATCATTCAGAAAGCATCTATTTACCTGGGCGCACATATTCTTCATCATTCAGAGACATCAAAGGGAGGCCGTACTTTTTAAATTATTGCTGATTGCTGTCTCAGCCGTACAACTGTACCTGGGCCGTACTTTTCATAAAGGCGTGTTTATTCCTTGAAGAAAACGCCTAACTCTTTGGTTGCCAGTCTTCACCTGTGTGGGCGCTAGGATACTAGGAGGCATCTGAGATTGTTTCAGGGAGAGAGCATCATTTTACATCAGCCGTACCAAATCTGTACCTTCTTCAGCTTGCTGGTTTACCAGGTTTTTACAATAAAAATCATTAATTTATTCTTGCATGTTAGCAGATCCATTTTGTATTGAGCTCTTATGAATAATATATGAAACGCCTTCATTCTACCTTGCATTTCCAACGCATATTATCCATCTAGCATTTTTATTGAATTTATTTCAATTATTAGCAAAAGTCGTACCATTTCATTTATTGCATCAAAAACTCAAAAATTGCAAAAAAACCATAAACCTTCAGAAAAACTCAAAACTCAATCAAAATCAGTATCAGGGGGAAACTAGGGTTTCTACACAAATATATTTCAAGAATGAACAATAGCAAAGCTGATGCACTTGCAGTTTCAGCCGCTCTTTTTATGCCTAATTCTGACTTTCGTCAGAACTCATTTGCTATTGAGCTAATCTACAGACCAACTGTTCCTGATAATTCAGACAACTGGCAAGTCTTCAGTGACGATGAAGATATCGAAGAATTTCTCGTCATGGGAGACAACTACAAAGAATTGTTCTTTGAAGGAAGTACAACTTCTTACAAAGAGTCAATTACTGAAGAATCTGAGGTTATAGAATCTAGAATCATACAATTGAAAGGAAATCAGATTCCTAAAGGTTTTGTATCCTTAGAGGATATTTTTGACAGGCATGATCGTTACATCCAAGATCAGAAAAGGTCAGGGGTGAATACTTCATCAGAATATAGCCAAGTCAACATAGGTACTGAAGACAAGCCTCGGCTTGTGAATTTGGGCAAATGTTGTACTCCTGAGGAGACTGAGAGGTTTATCGCCTTGTTTAAGCAGTACAAGGATGTTTTTGCCTGGTCATACGAAGATTTAAAGGTCTTCACACCCATTGAATTATCTCACACAATTCCGCTGAAGTCTGAGGTTAAGCCTTTCAGGCAGAAACAAAGACATTATAATCCACGAATTCAAGATACTATCTACGCGGAAATTCAGAAGATGGTGGACTCGAGAATAATTTTTCCTATTCATCACTCCACCTGGGTGTCAAATATCGTTCCTGTGCGCAAGAAGAACGGAGAAATCAGAATTTGCGTTGATTTCAGGAACTTGAATCAATCGTCCTTAAAGGATAATTATCCCTTACCTATCATGGAGCATACATTGCAGACAGTTACCGGATCAGAAATGCTATCACTTCTTGATGGTTTTTCTGGTTACAATCAGATTGCAGTGGCTGAGGAGGATCAGATCAAGACAGCTTTCACCACGCCGTGGGGAACGTTTGCTTATGAGAGGATGCCTTTCGGCCTTATCAACGCCGGTGCTACTTTTCAAAGAGCCATGGATTTAGCGTTTGGGGATCTTAGGAATAAGATCATAGTCGTCTACCTTGATGACTTAACCGTTTTTTCAGATAAACGGAGTGATCATTTTTCACATCTTGTGAAAGTGTTCGAGAGATGCAGGTATCACAAAATATCTTTGAATCCAAAGAAGACAATCTTTGCGGTGACAGAGGGCAAGTTACTTGGCCATATCGTTTCCAAAGAAGGTACCAGAATAGATCCGAATCGGGTGGATTCAATCAGAAACCTATCTCTCCCTACAAGCAAAACGCAGGTGCACTCCTTTTTCGGTAAAGTTAACTTTATCCGAAGGTTCGTACCTGATTTCTCAAAGCTGACGAAGGAGATTTCAGCAATGATGAAGAAGACGTCTACTTTTGTGTGGACGAATGAAGGTAAACAGGCCTTTATCAAAATCAAAGAAGCTATTGCAAATGCGCCAGTGTTAGTTCGATCTGACTTTCAGAAGGATTTTATCCTTTATTGTTATGCGTCAGAACATTCACTGTCTGCCATTCTGACACAGAAGCTTAGCGAGGAGGGAGAATCTCCTATTGCTTTTATGAGTGCTAATTTTAAAGATGCTGAGATGCGTTATTCTCAGATTGAGAAGAATGCTTACGCTGTTGTCAAAGCTGTCAAGAATTTCAGATTTTATCTTTTGAATTCACATACAACGGTGTATGTCACCGATCCAGCAGTCAAAAGCGTGCTTACTCAGCAGGAGATGGGCACAAAAAGAGGGAATTGGATCGCGAGGGTTCAGGAATATGATCTAGAGATCAAACCAACCAAGCTTGTTCATGGACAAGGTCTTTGTCGGTTATTGGCGGAAGATGGAGATCGCAAATTCAAGAGCAATGGTGGAATTGGTTCAGAAAAAGAAGTTGAAGAGGACCTTCCTTTGGTCCTACTTGTTAATTCTGCAGAAGAATGGTATACACCTTTGTGGTATTATTCAACGTATGGAGAATGTCCACATCACATGGACAAATAGCAGAAAAGAACACTGAAATTGAAAGCACAAAATTTCGTGCTTGTTAACAACGTTCTGTACAAGCGTGGCCTTGACAGAACTTTTCTATTATGTGTCGGCAAGGATCAGCAACGAAGATTGTTGGAAGCTTTTCATAATCAAGCATGCGGAGGACACTTTTCATCAAGGGTCACTGCATTTAAGATTCTACGAGCACAGTTTTATTGGCCAACTATGTTACGTGACACATATGATTGGGTGTACAAATGTCAGTTATGTCAGCAATTTGCTGGTAAAGTGAAATTGGCATCCTTTCCACTCAGGCCAGTTGTCATTGATGCTCCATTGATGCTCCATTTCAGCAGTGGGGTATTGATTTTGTAGGACCTATCAATCCAATTTCCAATAAGGGGCATGTGTATGTCCTAACAGCAACAGATTATTTTACAAAATGGGTTGAGGCGATTCCTACTAAACGAGCTACGTCCGAAGTGGTTTGCAACTTTCTAAAGGAGAATATCATTTCTCGCTTCGGAGTTCCTCGAAAAATTGTGACTGATAATGCAACTTGTTTCTCGTCAGAGGAGATTTTGAGTTTTTGTTTTGATCACGGCATCATGCTGTCTCATTCATCAGATTATTACCCTCAGGGTAATGGACAAGCCGAATCATCCAATAAGAACATTGTCACAATTATACGCAAGTTGGTTGAGTCAAATCAGCGAACTTGGCATACTAAGTTATATGACGCTCTTTGGGCTGATCGTATAACTCCTAAAAGAGCTATTGGCACCTCGCCTTTTATACTTTTGTATGGTACAGAAGCTATTTTGCCCATTACCTTGGAGTTGTCTGCTTTACAGCTGGCATCTGCAGTGGAGGGTGAAGAATTTAATGATCCTATTCAGAAGAGGATCTTGCTCTTAATGAAACTTCAAGAAGAGAGGACAGAGGTTGTGGATAAAATCACTCAGCATCAAGAAAGAGTGAAGAAAATTTTTGATAAGAAGGCTCGTCACAGAGACTTTCAAGTCGAAGATCAAGTCCTTTTGTGGGACAAAAGGCATGAGCCAAAAGGAATGCATGGAAAATTTGATTCCTTATGGTTAGGGCCCTTCCAGATTCATGAATCAGCTGGAGAGAACACATATATCCTCTCACATCAGGATGGAAGGCTCTTCCCGCTTCCTTATAGCGGGCAGTATCTTAAGCACTTCAACCCTTCGGGGGAGGAGTAATATTGTAAATATTTTGTAAGTAATTTTTTACGCTTTATCGTTTTGTTGTTTTGTGTTTCCCCGTTCTGTGATGTTTTGTCGTGTATTAGGTGATTTAGGTAGTCTTGTTTTAGGTGATTTTCTAGGTTAGGTTTTTAGGAAACACCAATGTTTTAGGTGATTAGGGAAAAAGTCCTGACTCCAATGCCCAATTGTAAATCACTAGTCTACGTAACACTGAGATTCTTAGGTTTTCCTATGCCGTAGGTATCCGACATGGTCACCAGACGGAGCCTAATGTTGTACCCAAAACCAAAATTTTTGCTTCATCAAGGCATTTTGCATAAAAGAGCCTAAACCTTGCTAAAATGATGTCAAGTACAGTTTTTGGGCAATATCATGCATGGAGTTTTGTCAGTAGTTTGTCAGTCAAAGGCAGTTTTATTGATCAGAACCCGATGTTGAGACTCAGAACGAAGCATTTCATGATGGAGGAGCGTCTCACGACAGCATTTCACGTTGCACATGGTCATTTCAGTGATCGAGATGATGATTTTAAAGGTTAAAATTATGAGGATTTCTCAGAGAGAAACAAGAAAGCGCAACTATAGCCTAGGGGCGCCCTTCTGTTTGAAGGTCAAGATCTTGTTGACAATGCTCATAAATACAGTCAATCTCTTCAGAATTGGCCTGGCTATCCGATGAGCTATCCAGCGAAGCTATCCAAGATACTTAACTCCGGTTAATGGCGACAGAAGTTGAAATTCCCAAAATTCTACATGGCAGAAACTTGTCTTTTCCAGTAAAAGCGCGCCTGTAGCTTGAGGGCGCCCTTCTAGATGGAGGTTTGGATTTTGGTTTTTCTGATGATTGAAGCAGTCAATTTCTTCACGACTAGTTTGCTCGTCCAACGAATTATCAAGCGCAGTCATCCGAATCCCAGAGCTCCGGCAGCTAACATTTCAAGATAAGCTTATAATGGGGTTTTCATGTCTTTCAGCTTCTTCATTGCATTTCCAGCGCAACTATAGCTCAGGGGCATTGGTTAAAATGGCCCTTGAAATGGTCGAATTTGCTGACGAGGTCTTTCTGACATCAGTACTACGCTAGTCCAGCTCCGTAACGTACCAAGTTGCATGTCGATCCGACATTCGGGTGATTGTGGTAGAGTTTCTATCAAGCACGTAATTTCACGGGCGGACCAACATAAAATTTTCATTGTATTTCTACAGTCCAGAGGCGCCTAGCCTTTAGGCCTGTCAGCTGAGGTCGTTTGCTTTCGAAGTCTTCAAGGGATTCAAGTGTAATTACTTTATCTATCCAACAAGCCCAGCCATCAGCTTCCAGGATTTGGCAGTCGCTCGTACGTGCGAGGTCTTTGGCTAAGTGTTGAAAAGTGAAGATAACTCGTAAAATGGCTTAAGTGTTGGTCGTTTATTCCATCTTGGGATGGGCGCCCTTCTATTTGAGGTCTTAGAAGAAGTTTTCTTGCTTCATCGCCTCTAGAGACTTCTCTTCTCACTCCTTCTAGCTATCCGTTAAAGCAAACGTGGCTCGAATCGGGTCATCCCAGCTCTAAGTATCGAAGGACAAAGTAGGGTACTTGGACGAAAGTTCAACTTTCGTCAAAATGGTGCCAGTGCAACTAAAGGCTAGGGGTGCTTTTACTTTTGAGGCCCTTAATGCACTTTTCAGATGTCGTGTGTATATCCGTTGGATGCAGAATGTCTTCAAGCATGCAGTGAGCTTGGTTTCCTGTCAGCAGGGTTCACCGTTCGCCGTCAGCAGCCGTTTGAAGCATCAGATGGCAGTTTAGGAAAATGGTTAAGTCTGGTATCTGTAAATGAATTTAATCAAGGGCGCCTAATTTTTCAGGGTGTCAAACGATGGATTTTGCAGTGTTGACTCCCAACAGACGTTTCTTCTTTGCTCAGCAGGCTTCGCGATGAATATCTCAGTTCAGTCTCAGCATCATCCGGTCACTCAAAATTTAGTGTCAAAGATGGCCAGTCGTGATTTTGTCGTCAGCTATTAAATAGGAAGTTAATAAAAAGAGTAATATCTTGAGCAAATGGACGCCTATGAGCTCAAAAGATGACTTTTCGGAATCGATGAATTCTAATGGTGAATCCTGAAGCTTCATTCGAATTGTTAACTGAAGTTTAAAATATTTAATATTTATTTTGCATTAAATGGCTATTTTCTATTTTTTGCGCCTTTGCATGATGATGAATATTTTATTATTATTTAAATTTCAAACTCTGAGTTAGTGACAGTTCAACTGAGAAGGGTCCAATTGAAAGGCTTCTATTTCAATCAGGGTTTCGAATTCTTGCAGTTCACCAGTTGGTGCAAATTTCCTCTTATTTAAACATAGCGCCATCTTCATTCATGTTTCATATCTTCAAGAGAAATCGAATTTATCAAGAGAAATTCATATCTTCAAGGAGAGTTCATATTTCTTTAAGAATAAAGGCGCAACTTCAAGGGAAATTCATATTGTGAAACAAAGGCGTAATTCTTCAAGGCGTATTTTTCAAACAAAAGAAATTTGTATTTCTTCACAAGAAATTCGTATTTTCTTCAAAGGCAAATTCGTTTTTCTCAAAACAAAGGCGAATTCTTGCAGATCAAAGGCGAATTCCTCATCAATTTCCAAAGGCGATTTTATCTAACATATCTTCTTGCAGGTTAAAAGTTCACAATTATCAGCAATTTGAAGAATTCAAGGGCGATTTTTATTGAAGAACATACAAAAAACGTCTTTTTCCTCCTTGGTTCTCAAATTTCTCTCAGATTCCAATTCACATGTTCCTGAAATTGGCAAATTTGACAAGTTCAAACATCTGGATCATTTCTATATAATTCCCTCGAGTTAAAATTGTGCGCTTAATTTTTCCGGAATTTTTAACTTCAGAACATTCGTTCTTGAGTTACTAATTTTCTCAACTGAAAAATCTTTGCATGATCGAGTAGAAGTCATATTTTCGCATATCTGACGTTCTAGGTTGTCTTAGAATCTTTTTTGGGACAAAACCCATATCTCAGATTTTTCGCTGAAAATATCTGTTCGAAAGGCTATTTTTAACTCTCGCAAGCTATTTTTAGCTTTCCAAAATCTTTTCAGAACATAGTCAAGTTCACAGTCAACAGGCGAGTTTTCCAGAATGCAGTTCACTTAGCTCGAATACAGGACCAAAACAGTCCTTACTCATGACTTTCTCAGGTTGGTTGAGACAGATCTTCACAAAGTGTTGCCAGAAGCAGTTCTAGATCCGGTCAAGATCAGAAGTTCGATTATTCAAAATATTGAGCAGTCTGGCTTATTAGAGGCCGCTTCCATACCTATCTCCGTTCATTGTATTGAATTCGTGATGGCTTGTATTAAGCATTACAATTCTACTACTCGTGAGATAGTGTCAGTTGATGGACGAGTCATTTGCAGTCTCAAACCTTTGGACATTGAAAGAAGTTTTGGCATTCCTCAACACCCGAACAGTCTGGTTATTTCTATGGAGCAGTGTGAGCAGGCGTTTGATGCTGATGTGGACAAGTGTCAGAAGAAGATGGCAGAAAGATGGATTTAAAACAAGCAAAGACAGTTTCCAAATAATGTGGGTCGTGGTGAATACAAGGATGAGTACGCGATTCTAATTACACTCCTGAATCGTGTCTCAGGTCAAGCACATGCGAATGTTTTCCAGCCTTGGATGTATTACATTATAGGTCGCATCATTTATGGGCAGGAGCATTATGACTGGGCATCCTTCATCAGCGATATTCTTCACAGGCAGATCATCGGTTTCCTAGTTGCCCATGAGTTTCACATGTGTTCGTATCTCGTGTACTTGATCGCTTATCAGGGTCAGTTCCGAGGATTAAACACCGCGGGCATTCTCAGTATTCAGAAAGTCTATCAATATTATGATCAGCTTGAGTTCACTAAGGCTGAACGTCATATCAAGCTTGTTCATGAGGCTTTTCTGACTTATACAGTGAGAAATTTGGACCGGGAGTTGCATGTTCGTATCTCGGCAGTTGCTAGGGCAGCGATGTATGGATGGGCAGATTGGTTTATTCAGTTCCCAACATACACCTACAACCGAGTATACAGATTTACAGGAAATCCAGCTATGCTTCCACGTTATCCTTCAGATAAGACAATCTTTCAGAAGTTCCTGAGACAGATGCATGATGTTCATCGTCTTTTACGCCGTAGGCACAGACCATCTATCAACTTTCCTTTTTAGTTTGGAATGTATTGGTGCAAGACGTCAATTGATGCTAAAGTTGCAGGGCATTGATGCTAAAGTTGCAGGGCAAGAGCTTGAGAAATATCATCTTAAGTATCTTATTGAAGCACGTGCCTATGATCTTTCAAGTCATTACACAACTCGCCTTGCTGGAGATATATTTCATGAGCCTACTATGGAGGATTACTGGGCAACTTGCGCAGATGACTTCGAGGTTTGCAGACGTAGTTACGGCCGCTTCTCTCTCTCGCAGATTTCTATTTTCTTGTAAGAAAATGCGGGAGGTTTATCAGATGATGAGGGAGAGGTCCTTCCTTAGTTTTTCAGAGAACAGGTTGATACACAACCGTTGCCAGCAGTTGATTGGTACGCCAAGGAATACGCAACGGTCAAAGAGAGGTCAAGTAGAGTTATTCAGAACAGTATACTTTACCTCGACAGCAAGAAGACCAGGAGGGTAAGTGTGCCCAGAGCAGAGCCGCCAGTAGTGGTAATCCTTTGCTACCTTCCTCGTCGAAGCCCAAACAAAAGAAAAGGAGTAACCTTCCTAAGAAAGGTCAAGCGCCAAATAATTCAAAGGGCAAGGCGCTTGCTATTAATACACACACAGAGCCTGAAAGACATCCAGTCACAGAGCCAGTTCAGAGACCAGTTCAGAGTCCACCAGTGCCTGAGGTTCATCCTCGAGTTCCTACACCAGTTCCAGAGCAGTCACCAGTCCCAATTCACATTGAATTGGATTTAGACTCTCCACCTCGCAGTGGGTCCTCTACGCATTCACTTTCGTCGCAACCTCATGTTGCTAGTACAGACCCTTCCAGTAGTATTAGCCGAGATCAATCTTGGATCGAAGCTCAGCTTGGAAGGAAGAGGAGGCAGCCATCCTATCTTCTTAATCATTCTGATTTTGATGAGGTTTATCAGGATGCGCCAGACAAGAGGGTCACTAATATGGTCCACGTGGAGAGGAATACTGACATGGAGATCGTAGTCGAGACTGCTGTACCTCCACAGGTGAAGAGCTTGGCTGAGTTGGAATCTCAGGACTTCGAGGTTATCACAGTTAACCTTGGTCGTAGCACACGCCAGACTCAGGTTGATCTACTGCAGGTTGCTACAGACAGTGCCAGGGATAGAATACTGAAGGATGGAGAAGATAAGGCAGCCCTCAAGGCTGAAATCAGACAGCTTCGTCAGTATATTTCTAGCCTTGTACATAGACCAGATGTTATCGCCACACTCCCGCCGATGCTTGAGCCTCCAGCAAAGCAAAGTCAACTTAATCACTTAGTTGCATATGGCAAGCGTTTGGATGAGTGGGAAGAAGAGTTCGTTGCTAGAAGCCGTGCTATGCTTACAGAGTTATATCAGTTGCGGTATAATGCACGAGAGCTCCGTATTCGTCTCCAGGATGAGGAGCGAGATATGGCAATTAATAAACCCCGAGATGAGATTATGATTGCTCACCTGAGTAAGGCATATGATGCAGTCACAGATGCAGAGGATAGGGAAGCTATCTACTCTTGGAAAACACAGTTGGTTTTCAAGGTAAAGATAGAGGACACTTTGGCGTTAGAGTTGGCTGAGAGTATAGAGCACGTTACTAGTGCACTCCGATCTGTGAGAACCTTGGTTTCTCGCTTACCGTGTCGATATCAGATTGAGGGTGGTGCCTACGTTGAGCTTACCAATGTTCAGTCAGAGCTCCAGGCACTCATTCATACCATTTTCAATGGGGAGACCGTTGGCTGTAAGGTTACTCAGCTTACAGTCATGTCAGCATTGTTCGATGAGGCAACAAGGAGCAGAGGTGAACTTCAGTCTCAGATCACAGCTGGTGAGGATATGCTGCACCGACATAGCATTCTTCGACAGAGTCTCATAGCTCCAGATAGTGATACAATTAACAATCTCATTGAGGGATTGGTTGCTCGAGATCACGGACAGTAAACTTCAGTTCCCACCTCTCAGGATAGACATTACACACAAGAGTTAAACTTGGCGTTACTTTCTCAAGTTAACTCGCTGTCTTATCTCATGCATATCTATTCTAAGATTAGCTTTACACACTTG
>VDFB02031480.1:115721-164420 GCA_007258455.2 Sequoia sempervirens | reverse complement strand
CAAAACCAGAAAATACTCAGCTGCAACATATATAGTTTTCGAGAAAGCCTTGTAACTCTACAGCTGAAACAAAAAGACAGGATATAGTTTAGTTTATTTCCAATTGCAAGTACTTTTGTCAAGCACAACGAGGGAGCTTCCCCTCCTAATTTGAAGAGCACTCATTGCGTAGTGTGCATAGCTGTCCGTACCAACTCTTACTCCAGAGGTGCTAGTTGTTACGCCAACACACATCTTGGCCTTCTGTGACCTAGGGCCTTGCACATGGTGGTCCCCCTCTCTTACATTTTTGGTGAACCCGATATGAACCATCTTGTTTCTATTTTGCGATACTTACAGTTCCTTTCCTTGTACTCTAGGAGTGTTGTAGGTGCGAGTGTTGTAAGGCTGTCGCCTTACAACCCAGCCTATGACCCCTAGTTCGCGTAGTTGGAAGGTTCCAAAGGTGTTGCATAACGGTACCTTAATTGGGTCACTGTCTTATCCTTTAACCTTTAGGGACTTTGTGGAAGTGTCGTCTAGTGTGCGTAATGGCCTCCTTCCTGCATCAACCTATCCCCTTTGCACAGCCTTTTGACTGTAGTACTAGTATAACCTTTACATCACAGGACCTGCCGATAGGTTTTAACAAAGAACCATCTCCTCTCTATATTCCTGCGTGGATCAATGGAAACATCGTAGTGGGTGTTTTCATTGATCTGACGTCACAAGTAAACATAATAACCGATGAGATTATGCTAATTAACTTCTTACATAAAGATGGGTATGATGCACCTATGAGCACCATCTGCACCCATGACGGGCTTTCCATGCCCCCTTTGGGTAGTATTGTCTTGACGGTCTCTGTTGGACCTAAATCTATGAAACTCCTGTTTGACATTATCCCTGGGTCTGAGCTCTTTAGGGTGAAGTTGGGTATCCCTTGGTTGGTGGCGATGAACGTGGTACCCTCGATTGTGCATAAATGTTTAAAAATTATCCATAGGAGTTCCGTACACGTAATCCACGACACCGGTTATATATAGACCACCGGTTGCACGTAGTAGCTACTCCTTGGACTACTCTTGGCTTGCGCCCGTTGGTCCCCTTCCGCCTAGGACGGACCTTTTGCACCGAACGTATCAAAACTATAAGAAAGGGCGCCTAAGGCCGAAAGTAAGATACCCTTCGTCACCTTATGTTGTTTTACATAGGGCCTGCTTAAAAGCTAACAGTGATGCCTCTAAGGCACGAAGGAAGGAAGAAGAGAAGCGGTCCCAAGATCCTCCTTCCTCTTCCACTAGTCAGTCTGACGCTTCTTCTTGCTCTACTGTGGTACTGTTGTGACCTTTCACATCACCCCATTGCAAATGGGGACCCTTTGTTTTTCCTTTTTGGGTTTTGCCTTGGCGTCACAACTGCTTATCACCATTTTTCTTTTACAATGAGGAGTTTGAGTTTTTGAATGGTCGCCCGAGTCAAGTGAAGAATTTGAGCCCAAATCAATGTGCAAACATCATCACGGTGCTTAGGAGGCCCGAGGGACGAAGATCGACTGTCATTTGAGCCAATTCTAACATCTACTTTTTGGGGATTTCCCCTCTGGACCCCCTACTTTTTAGGGACTTTATTTTTGGCATTTTTGGCCCATGTTAGACTTCCTATTTTTTAGGGGAAAAAATTCTCTATTTTTAGAAAGTTTCTATTTTTGGAAGTGCCTGGGACCCACTAATCAAGGAATCAACGTTTTCATTCTTAACATGAAAATTTTGAAAAATCAATAAAAAAGCATCAAAAATAAATCAAAATCACAGAAAATCAATTGAAAATCTAGAAAAATTCATAGAAAAGTCTGAAAAATTATGAAATCCATGGAGAAATCTGATTTAAGTATGAAGAATGGTGACCAAAGGAGATGGAAGAAGGCTCACAAAATGGAAGAAAGTCTGATAGCAAGTCCACCCAGCATGAAGAATGGAGTTGGAAAAGCCATTGGAAAGTCCGCCCTACCTTGAATGAGACATGGAAAGTCAAGTGGAAAGTCCTACATGAAGTCCGGCCTCTTGGTAAAGGAAAATGGCAAGACTTTGAGCAAGTCTGCCCAGCTCTTGATGGCAAAGTGGAAATCTCCTTGGGAAGTCCGACCTCTTAAGAAAGGCATTTGGAAAATTCTTCATGAAGTCCGCCTTGCTTTGGAAAAGCACGAGGAAAGACCATGAGCAAGTCCGCCCAGCTAGGAGAGGTAAATGGAAATTCATCTTCAAAGTCCGCCTAGCCTTGGATAAGTAAGTGGAAAGTCCTTTTGGAAGTCCACCCAGCTTGATGGGGAGTGAAAAAGCTTAAGAAAGTCCGCCATAGGGTGAGATAGCAATTGGAAAGAGCTTGAGAAAGTCCGCTTAGCTTGAATAGCAACTGGAAAATCATCTAGCAAGTTCGCCAACTCTTGAAATGGAAGAATAGAGAGATATAAAGAAAGTCCGCCCAGCCTTGAAAGAAGATGGGAAAACTCTCTAGAAAGTCCGCCTTGCCTTGAGAAAAACAATTGGAAAGACCTCTAGGAAGTCCGCCTAGAGAGAGAAAGGTGAAATAACAAGAAAGAAAGAAAGTCCACCATGGAGAAAAGTAATTGGAAAATATTTCATGAAGTCCGCCATGAATAGAGAGAGAGTATGGTAAATCAATAAGAAGTCTGAATTCAAGAAGAAGAGATGGTGAATTAAACATGAAATATGCCCATACCAAGAAGGAAAATGGAAAATAACTCATCAAGTCCGCCTGGAAGGAATGGTGAAAAGGTCACCAAGTCCACTGGAGGTAGATTGGAAAAGAATCAAGCAAGTTCGACTTTAGGAGAAAAAATGTGGAAAAATCTTTATAAAGTCAAGCAAGTTCGCCAAGGGAAGTAATGAGGAAATGAATAAAATCCTTGACTAAGGATGGAATCCTCCCAACTTACACAAGCTAGAATTGAAGGCAAATCCACAGGCAAAGTTCGTTTGAGCACAAAAATGGCCAAAATCTTGAAGGTGTTACAAAGTAGCCAAAATCTGGCTAAGTATGGGAAACACTTCACAGAGAAAATTCCAATTTCCTCCATTGTGGTGAAAGCGCAGAGGCATTCTTCTCCAAATTAAGGCACTTGAAAGAATATCCAGACATCTTGGGGGGGGTTTCATCTACAATCCCAAACCTATTGAAGCAATCAGGAAAGAAAATAACTTCAATTCCAAACGTCTGCACCAAGGCGAGACTTCCAATACAGGTAACAAGAAGAAATCAAAGTCCCAAAAGGAATCCAACTAGGAGGAAACAAGCACAAGAGGCAGAGTCATCGGCAAGGAAAATATTCTAAGGCACGAGCATGGAAAAACGAACAAAGTGACCAAGGAGGACATCCAACCTACTGAAGTGGCGCCTCAACCAATCAAGTTGTTCCAAGTCAGCACGTCCACATGCAACAACTTTCTATTTTATCTGTTGGTTCATATTTAGTAAAAAGGACAAGTGTCCTCGAATGTAATTTTCTCATTGGTCGAGGAGTAGTTAGTTGCAACAAACCCTAATTAGGGTTTTATTCTGTAATCTCGGTCGTTGATCCTAAATCAATCTTGGTCATTGAATTGTAATTGGGGAGCCTATAAATTGAGCTCACCCCCTCATTTGTAAAGCAGGGGAGCATGTTGCAAAACATGTTGAGATAAGTATTTGTTATGTACGACTTCTAAAGTAATAAGTAATGCATGCATTGTTCTGATGGTGATTACTTCTCTTATTTTGGAGTTGTCATGGTTCTTATCCCTCATCATAGTTTAGATTTTATTTCATGTATGTTAGATGAATGCAAGATTTGATAAGTGTTGATTATGATGAAACTTTTGCTCATACTTTCTTTGAATGGATGATTTTCATTCAATGCGTAAAGTTAGCCTGAACTTACTTTGTGGATGCTTAACTTCTGTGTGGATAAATATTGTTCGATTTGATGGTAGTTATTCATGACGTGAAAGTCATAAGCAAACTCCCTTGAAGATTGCACCCACTTTGTGTAGTTGTCGTTGAGTGTGGCGAAGCAAAGCGTGGTTATCGGTTTCACCAAGTCAATACCGTCTCTTGAATTCTTAGGAAGTAGATTAGAACTTCTAAACCCTTATCTCCTTTTTTAGTTTGTTTGATCCAACAGAGCTTCAATGCCTAAACCTTCATTGTGAATTGAACCAGCCTAGCATAAGTCCCTTTGTGTTACCAGCATATCACAACAACCATTGAGCTTATCCGCACGTCAATACTTGACATAAGGAACCTTGGAATTGCCATATGATCTTCTCGCAATCTTAGCATACGCGGTGGTTTTTCAAGAGAGGATAGGGCGTCTTTGGGCATTTTATTCTGATGTTTGGTGTGTCATAAAACACACATCAACAGGTACCATCAGATTTTGCTCCTCGTTTGCAAGAGAATCCTATGGTGCTTTCTTGGCGAAAGCCCAAGCGTCCTGCATTCGAACTTCATATCCTGCCGACGGAGCCTAGAACCGTTCGGTATAACGGGAAGGTCTCCCGTGGAGTGTCCTCTTTGTCTCAACCTTCGTGGCCTCCTACCACTCCTGCTCCTAAAGCAGTGAACGGGAAGAGGCCTGTTGCCGAGATACTTGAACCGACTCCCCCCGCCACTTCTCAACCTGTTCCTCCTGCTCCCGTTCAAGAATTCGTTCCTCCGTCGGAAACAGCTGTGGTGGACATCCCCATGGTTGAGCAGGAGCCTTCTATTCCTTCGCAGCCTCCGGCCTCCAACTCAAAGTCATAGAAACCGCATTGCGCGCGAGCGCAAGTGTCGGCGAAAGGCTCTCTTAACTGAGCAGGCCACCTCGCAAAGGGAGGAAGAAACAACCACCCCTGCTTTAGGGCCTCCTGTAGCGTCTTCCTCTCCCCTTCCTTCTACTTCTCTTCAGTCTGGTCCTACACTGCTTCCAGCGTCTGCTACGAATATGAATGCGCCTAACCCCAAGGGGGTACAGGTATTCATCGCTCCTTCGATGGAGCCGCCTTTGCTGATGTTTGTTCTGAATATCTGACCTTTCCCGAAACCCGTGGATATGATTAATACCTCAATTGTGTCCGCTGCAATTCTTTCCTCCTCTTCCTCATCACCTTTAGCCTTGTCTGTGGGGAGTTCGTCTCCTCTAACGAAGAAAAAGGTGGAGTGTGGTCCTTCTAGCAGCGAAGGACGTAAGAGGAGCCCACCTTCTCTGCAAGGTGGCCCCACGTTGACTTGTTCTATCTTGGTGACAAAACCAGTCCCGGCTTCCCCTGAGTTTGTCACCGCTCCCGAGTCATTCAATGAGCCTAGCGGTGAATCTCAAGCGCAGCCTGCCCTATCCATTGAAGTTAAACACGGCGCCCTTGTAGGGTGCATGTTTAACTCTGTGGATGAAGTTTCGGCCTTGTCAGCGATCTTCGTGAAATAGCTGACCCTAGCTCCACAAGAGCTCGATGGAGAGGACCTCGAGGGGCCTTCCTCCTTAGCCCTTGTTGCGGGAGGGTCAGATGCTCCTCCTCTTAACATCCTACCACTGTACGCTCGTCCTCCTTCCCCCTACGATGTCCTAGAGTGGGAAGTGGACGACCTCTTGGTTGATCAGTGTTACGAGAAGACCTCTTCTTGATCTTTTGTGTGTGTGTTGTGTTTTGTGATGTGTTCCCTCGTGATCGTACTATGTGTGCCTAGATGACCCTCGTCACCCTTGTTGGTGCTTGGATACAGGCATGGTTTTTTGTGTCGTAAACCTTCTTCTATTTGTATCATTATTCTTCCATGTTTGTGCTTGATTTTCGATAAATTGGGGACGATGCAAAGTGTTGGGGGCATTTAGGCTTCCCTTCTATGTTGACCCAATTTTTTATTTTTACTTTGCTTTCTATGCATTCTTCCTGATCTGGTTGGGGATTGATGATCTTTCACCTTGCACCGCAGTTACCTATTATGAGCTTGGATAGATCTGACCCCACTAAACCAGATCCCCCTGTGCCGTTCGTTTGTGTTTTTCTCCTTTGCTTTCTCTTTATCTTCTTTGCTTGAGTTGTCCCTCTCATGAGTGACAACACCCTTCCTTCAACATTTCAATTTTAAAAAAATGCATTCATCGCCAACGGATTTTTTCTCGAAAATCCTCTTCAGAATCGCATTCTCAACTTGGAACCTGTTGATGAGTGTTTTGTGACACACCAAACATCAGAATAAAATGCCCAAAGACACCGTATCCTCTCTTGAAAAACCACCGCGTATGCTAAGATTGTGAGAAGATCATATGGCGATTCCAAGGTTCCTTATGTCAGGTCTTGACGTGTGGATAAGCTCAATGGTCGTTGTGATATGCTGGTAACACAAAGGGACTTATGCTAGGTTCGTTCAATTCACAATGAAGGTTTAGGCAATGAAGCTCTGTTGTTTGGGTCTTGTATCAAACAAACTAAAAAAAGGAGATAAGGGTTTAGAAGTTCTAATTTACTTCCTAAGAATTCAAGAGACAGTATTGACTTGGTGAAACTAATAGCCATGCTTTGCTTCGCCACGCTAAACGACAACTACACAAAGTGGGTGCAATCTTCAAGGGAATGTGCTTATAATTTTCATGTCATGAATAACTACCATCAAATTGGACAATATTTACGCAGACAGAAGTTAAGAATCCACAAAGTAAGCTCAGTCTAACTTTACGCATTGAAAGGAAATCATCCATCCAAAGAAAGTATGAGCGAAAGTTCCACCAATCTATACTATCAATATATCATTCATCTAACTTACATGAAATAAAATTTAAACTATGATGAGGGATAAGTACCATGCCAACTCCAAAATAAGAGAAGTAATCACCATCAAAACAATGCATGCATTACTTATTACTTTGGCAATCATATGCAACAATTTACTTATCTTAACATGTTTTGCAACACGCTCCCATGCTTTACAAATGAGGGGTGAGCTCAATCTATAGGCTCCCCAATTACAATTCAATGGCCAGGATTGATTTAGAATCAACGGCCGAGATTACAAAATAAAACCCTAATTAGGGCTTATCCTAACTAACTCCTCAACCAATGAGAAAATTGCATTCAAGGACACTTGTCCTTTTGCTAAATATGAACCAACAATAAAATATAAAGTTGTTGCATGTTGATTTGGAACAATTTGATTGTTGGAAGATGACAAGGCGCCACCTCAGCGTGTTGAATGTCTTCCTTGATTACTTTGTTTTTTTCTTCCACGTGCTTTCCTTAGAATATCTTTCCTTGCCAATGACTCTGTCCTTTGTGCATGTTCCTTCCTAGCTTTGATCTTGGATTCCAATTTGTATCAAAAAATGGAAATTTGTTTGGAATACTTTTCTTGTCACCATTTGATTCTGACTGGAAGCTTGTCTTTAACTCTTCAGGAGATGAAATCCTTCAAGAAGTTGCCCTGATTGCTTCTTTCAAGTGCCTTGAATTTAGAGAAGAATTGCTCTGTGCTTTCGCCACAATGGAGGAAATTGGAATTTTCTCTGTGAAGTATTCCCATACTTAGCCAAATTTTGGCTATTCAATTTCATTTTGTAACACCTTCATGTGGATCATTCAACACTTAGCCAAGATTTTGGCCATCTTCATGCTCGAATGAACTTTGCCTATGGATTTGCCTTCAACTCTGAATTTGGCTTGTGCTAAGGATTTTATTCATTTCCTCTTTACTTTTCCTCTTTATTCCTCTTCATTTTCCCTGTTTTCTTTCCAACACTTAGTCAATTTTCTGAATTCTTCTCCCCAAGGTGTCAACACTTAGCCAATTTTCTGAGTTTTAGCTAATTTTCTCATCCTCTCCTTGGGTGGACTTTACTTGTGTCTTGACATCTTCATTTGCGGACTTGCTGCAGTCTTAGACATTTTTATTCAATCAAAGTCAGACTTCATAATGCTCAAGACATTTTCTTCAATAGGCCTAGGTCGGACTTTACTTTACCTTGGACATGCCTTGCTTGAGGAAAGTCGGACTTCATAATGCTTGGACATGCTATGCTTGGGCAAAGTCAGACTCTGCTTGTTTTGTGCTATCCTTATGCCAGACTTCAATAATTTCTATCCATGTTGCTCATCTTCTTATGGCGGACTTCTTGACTGTCATTCCAAATGCTAGGGTGGACTTGGAGGCTTGTTTGACAAACTCCTTTAACATGGCGGACTTTCTTGGTGCCTTGACACATCCATCTCTCCTTCCAAGCGGACTTGAAGCTTGCCTTGCCATCCATTATTTTGTCCAAGGTGGGCTTCATGAAGTGTTTGACACAGCTTGGGTGGACTTTGGAGTTGTCTTTCCAAGAGGCAAGGGCGGACTTTAAACTCTTCTAGCCATTCTCATTTTGGCATGATGGACTTGGAACTTCTTTTCCACATGTATTTTCCTTTTACACTTAGCCAAAATTCAAATTTCATTTTTCGAGGCATCAAATACTTAGTCAATTTCATGAAATCTTCTTCCTGAGGATGTCAATACTTAGCCAAAGTGCCAATACTTAGCCAAATTTCTTAAGTTTTTCTCCCTAGGCATCCATACTTAGCCAAATATTGAGTTTCTTTCTTCTTTCTAGGCTGGGCGGACTTTCTTCACTTCATGCCATGCCTTCCTCGAGGTGGGCAGACTTTTTTCTAGCTAAGACAGTTCCTATCCAAGTGTTGGTAGACTTTCCAACTTTCATTCCATATGCAAGGCACAAGGTAGGGCGGACTTGTTTGCTTCCTTGACATTTCCTATGGCAAACTTTGGAGACTTTCTTCCATTTCTCCTTCTTTCCATGGCGGACTTCAAAGTGTTCTTGCTATCTTCCAAGAGGAATTCATAAAACTCTATCCATCTCCATTCCCATGGCGGACTTCATCAAGTGTTTTGGACATGCCTTGTATGCCTTGGGTGGACTTGCCTAGGTGTTATGCCATGTATCTCTTGAGCTGGGTGGACTTGGCTTATGATCAAGCCATATCATATTCTTTATGGGCGGACTTTGCTTAGAGTCAAGCCATGATATATTCCAAGTGGGGTGGACTTTGCCAAGTGTCAAGCCATTTCCAAGGGTGGACTTGGCTTAGTGCCAAGCCACTTCTTTTTCCAGCCTATGGCGGACTTGGCTTAGTGCTGAGACATCTCCTCTTGGGCAGACTTTCCCAATGTCCATGCCATGTCTTGTTCTTCATGGGTGTTGTGACCTTTTCACACATCGCCCCATCGCAAATGGGGACCCCCAGTAGTGTGCTAGTTTTTAGAGTTTTGTCTCCGCGCAACGGTTTCATGAGGTCCCTGCTTTCAGAGTTTCAAGTCAGTTTTCTGAGAGTCATCCAAGCCAAGTCAATAATCCATGCTTGAATCAGTGCCTAGACGTCATGGAAGTGCTAGTTTTTAGGGTTTTGTCTCCGCGCAACAGTTTCATGAGGTCACTGCTTTCAGAGTTTCAAGTCAATTTTCTAAGAGTCATCCGAGCCAAGTCAATAATCCATGCTTGAATCAGTGCCTAGACATCATGGAAGTGCTCAGAAGGTCCGGGAGACGAGGATCCCCTGTGCTCTGGGCCAATTCTGACACTTCCTATTTTTTAGGGAATCTTCTTTTTTGCTTTTTCGTTTTTTCATTTTTGGCATTTTTGGACCAAACGGGGTTCCCTATTTTTTAGGGATTTTGCTTTTTCTATTTTTAGAAAGTCAACCCTGGTCAACGAGTCAACTTTCCATCTTTAGATCCAAAAATCAACCAAAAAACTGGAAAATCATTGAAAAATCAAAGAGAAAATCGAAAAATCAAATGAAAAATCAGGAAAAGCATGGAAAATCAGTCAAAAATCTCAGAAAAATCAACCCAAAAGCATGAAGAATCTAGAAAAATCATTGAGAAATCAGTCAAAATCTGAGAGAAAATCACCAAAAATCAACCAAAAAGGCATAAAATTCTGTAATAAAGTTTTGTCTAAGTCCGGAGAATTCGCCAACAAGAGAGAATGATCAATTATCAACAAGGTCGGCCCTACTTTTAAGGGACATGGCAAGGACCTTCCAAAGTCTGCCATGCCTTGGAGAGAAATGGCAAGACTTGTTTGAAGTCCGCCGTGACTTAGGGAAGAATGGAAGGCCTCCTTCAAAGTCCGACTTGCCATTGAGGAGAAATGGCAAAGACCCTTGCAAGTCCGCCTTGTCTTAGTCAAAAGGAAAACAGCATGAAGTTAAGAGGTCGGCCCTTAAAATAAGGGACTTGGCAAGGCAGGTCCAAAGTCCGCCATAGTAGGATAAAATAAGGATCTGGCATAACATTTGTCGACGAAATGGCTAAAATTTTGACTTGGCTAGACGAAAATCGAAGTAAATTTGGAGAATAAACTTTTAGCCAAGGAAAAAAGGAGAAAAATTAAAATAGCCATGGGTCCAACACGAACGGGTTGGAAATAAATTAAAATATTTTAATATTTTAATAATTTATTTCCAAATACTCAGAAATTTAAAACACCTTGGACAAAATTAAATTCGCCAATAAATTAAAGCTTGGAAAATTGGATTTAATTAAGGCATTTAATATTTTCAAGATTTCGAAAATTAAAGATAAACATCTAAGCAAAATCGAATTTTTGAAAATCAAAGAGATTTGCCTGGATAAGATCGCCATGGAATTTTTTCGAAAAATAAAGGAAACTTGCCTGTTTGAACAAGAGAAAAAAAATCGAGATCGAGAGAGAAGAAGGTAGTTGCTAAAACAAATCAAGTTCTTCAGCATTATAATGAGTTTCAGCAACTCATTTTTTCACAAACATAGTTGAAGAGAAGTCAATCTCTCGAAATTCTAAGACGATCAATCCTTCTGCAAGCAAGATCAATTTTCTCAAAGGGAGAAGTAATTTTCATTGCTGAAGAATAGTTTTTCTCGAGGAAGGAAAGATTTATTTGCTGAAAGTCGAATTTTTTGTGCAAGAGAGGCGCACTTTGTCACTTGCTTTTTGGTTAAAACCTCAAAGTTTAAATCTGATCTGCAGCCAGAAGTTCTTCCCTGAGGTTTGAAGTTCAATTGGATAAATTCACCATTCTCTTTCTGTCTTTTTCATCTTGGCTAAGCTCTGGCCAAATTTCAATTAAAATCATTTACTTTCAGCTTGCTTTTTCGCAAAAGTTTAATTATTTAATAAGTTGAAAGTAAAATATTCGAACACAAGGCGCGAAAATAAATTATTTTAAAAAGTCTCTGTATTAATGTTAATATTTCTTACTGCAGGTTGATGACCATAGTGGGCGAATCATCAAAGATGACGCCAATGAAGTTCGCCAGCAAAGGCACACAACGAGAGTCGAAAATAAATTCAAAGTGGAAAAATGTTGCAGACACCGATCTGGGACATGTTGACTTCATAGAGTTCAAGAAAAGAGTATATGGACAGGACGGACTTCCGACACCAATTGCTAGACGAATAGTGAGAAATGGAATTTTTCAGGCAGCTGGATTCCCGCCTGCGATGGATTGTGCTGAATTAATGGTAGAATGCACTATCCACTACGATGCTCAGAAGAGACAAATCATTGCACCTGACGGCGGAATTTTGGCTCACCTAGGCGAGGTAGCCATACAGGAGACATTTGGCATCCCAGCAGATTCCCACACCACCTACAAAACCAAGGAGGAAGCCAAGGGATTGTATGACAGCTAGTCAGACTTATGCATGGCTGGAGAAGCCTAAAACGTCAACAAAGAAGATGCCTAAGAGGCCACGCCGGACAGACTTTAAAGAAGACTATGGGGACATCATTTTGATGCTGAACAGAATAGCTGGCAACCCTCAAGGTGCATTTTTTGAAAATTGGATGTATTACTTCATAAGATGAAATCACTTCTGGCGTAAAGATGTTCAACTGGTCTCGAATGATAAGTAACAATCTTCACGAGCAGTTGGCCAATTTGGAAAAGACTAAGTCTTTTCACATGAGCTCGTATATTGTCTATTTATTGGCCAGGTCATATAAATACCCAAGACTACTTTGCAAAGGCAAAGTTGGCAACAGAGAAAATGAACTCAGGCCTTATGATTGCTACCCACAACTCCAGCTGAGGGAGAAATCCCATTTCAGGCGGGTGCACGATGCCTTCTTAATGTATATCACCAGAACACTTCAAGGAGGAGTGCATCAAAGGCCGAGTCATGAGGCAAAGAGTTTGATCAGTAAATACGGATCCTGGTTCATCCAATTTCCAAAATTTACATATGTCAGGATCTAGGGATTTACTGGAAATCCCTATAAGTTGCCCATCTATCCGACAAATCGGATGATCCTGCTTAAAGTCTTGAGGCAACTGGAAAAATATCAAAACATCCAGAGGCCGAGTAAGAAGGCGGCTGTTACATTCCCATTCTTTATCGGGAATATGTTAGAATCCTATCCGTCGGCGCAAGCAACTGAGAGCGCCAGGTTGGAAATCCAATGGTACCCATTCACAGCCTACAAGTCCAGGGTCAATTTTGACCCACATCATCATATCCGGACAGTGGATGGGAGAAGGTACAAGCACAGGGTGGAACTAGAGGACTTCTGGGCGAACGCCACTGATGAATATGAGGCCAGGAGAAGATTATGGTCCAGAATGCCAGTTGACTTCATGAGGGCGATTGAACTTTGTCAGGTGCCTGATTAGTTGCAGGATGATGGGAATTATGTCCAGCCACGCTTCGAAGAGAGTCGACCTCTTCCTCCCGTGAAACGGTCAGAGCTTGAGCACTCAGACTTGGCAACCTTGATGAGACCAGTGACTAAGTATTCTCAGTGGTGGGTCGACCATCATGTCCAGGAGATGAGACAGAAAAGAATAACGCTCATGTATGATTTACTGAGCGAGACAAAGTTGTATTCCTCCAATGCTAGCGCATCCCATCAAGATTTGGTTGAGATTGGAGAGAAGAGGAAGGAAGTAGTTCCAAGTATAGAGCCTATTCAAAAAAGACAGAGGGGAGAACCATCTCGCTCCGCGGCATCTCGGAATATTGATGAACTGATGGCCACCGCAGAGGAATCCTTGGTTGAAATGATTGGAGCTTCTGCAGTCCAAGAAGAGAACAATGAGCCTATTCAGTTGGATAGCAATGAGACCTCATCTCATACGGGCACAGAAATATTAGGTTCAAATAATGAGATGGAAGTCCAAGATGATGACTTCGAAGAGGGAATGATTTCCGCCCTCAGAGGAGTCTTGGATGTTCCCAATGAAGAGAACGTTCAAGAGGAAGATGGCATTGAGGAGCCTACCATTCCGGATTGGCTAATAGAGAGGATGAAGATTCAAGCACCAGAAGAAGCCCAAGAGGATAGGGACGCCTCTCCTTGAAGATAGCTCCAACTGCCACTTCACTGCTTGTTACTGCTTGTTTTCTGGTTAATAACTGATGTTATTTTGGGCAACCCTAATTAGGGTTGGGTTGTATTAATCTTGGCTGTCAATATTGTTTTAATCTCGGCCCTTCATTTGATTTTTGAAACTCTATTTAAACTGGTGATCTCTCACTTTCATTTGTGTGGAGACAGTGTATGAAATTGTTGCATTGAGACTATTTCCGATAATAAAAGCTCTTATGCATGATTTGCTTTGAATAACTTTTATTGTCAAGTAGTAAGCAAGGTTACATAGCTTCTTCTACCATAGATTAGAGTTAGAATTAAATTAAGTAGAATTTGCTTTGAATATTGGTTAAGTGAATGAGAGATTGATCGTATAGATTCAATGGTGAAATATTGCTCATACTTTCTTCGAATGGATGATTTGCATTCAATGCGTAAAGTTAGCCTGAGCTCATCATCGTGGAAGCTTAACTTCGGTCTCATTCGAGACTTGAAAATTATAATCACACCCCTTGAAGATTGCACCCACTTTGCGTAGTTGTCCTAGGGAGGCGAAACAAAGTGAGGTTATTCCTTTCACTGAATCTTTACTATCTCTTAAATTCCTAGGCATACAATAGATCCCCTAAACCCTTATCTTTTGCCTTTTTTTGAGATCCAAATTGAAGTCCTAATTGAAAAAGCCTTTAATGATAAATCCGCCTAAGTCCCAAACTTGTGAAGAATTCTTTAACATAAGTCCTTTTGTGTATTACCAGCAAATCACAAGGCCCATTGAGCTTATCCACACGTCAAGACCTGACAAAAGAAACCTTGGAATCGCCATATGATCTTCTCGCAATCTTAACATACGCGGTGGTTTTTCAAGAGAGGATAGAGTGTCTTTGGACATTTTATTCTGTGTGTTCAGTGGATGATAAAACGTACACCAACAATGGGGCGGACTTGCCACCTGCTTGTGCCATTCCCTGTTCAAGCTTGGGCGGACTTGTCCATTGCTTGTGCCATGATTAACACTTTGGCAATTTTCTAACATTCATTTGATTTGTCTAAAATTTCACTTATTTCCACTTTCGGGGGTCTTCTAAAGATGACAATGTTGAAACCATGACCTAGGCACTTTCCAAAGATCGAAATCTTCCCAAAATAGAAACTTTCCAAAAATAGTAACTTTCCAAAAATAAATCACTAAAAAATAGGAAGTCCAAAATAGGCTAAAAGTGTCAATAATAAAGTCCCTAAAAAATAGGGGGCCAGAGTGAAAATCCCAAAAAAGTAGGTGTCAGAATGACTCAAACGACAAGCGATCCTTGTCCTCCAGGCCCTCTAAGCATTTTGACGATGTGTATGCACTATTTCGGGCTTGAATTCTTTACTTGGCTCGTGTGACCCTTCAAAAACTCTAACTCCTCATCGTAAAAGAAACATGGTGATTAGCAGTTGTGACGCCAAGGCAAAAAAACCCAAAAAGCAAAAAAAAGAGGGTCCCCATTTGCAATGAGGCGATGTTGTGAAAAGGTCACAACAAAACCCTAACGGAACATGTTTCGTTCATCACGGGTTCGTAAAGA
Source organism: Sequoia sempervirens (assembly GCA_007258455.2). Taxonomy (NCBI): domain Eukaryota; kingdom Viridiplantae; phylum Streptophyta; class Pinopsida; order Cupressales; family Cupressaceae; genus Sequoia; species Sequoia sempervirens. The sequence goes on along the minus strand of VDFB02031480.1, from coordinate 149,491 downwards.
AAGGACTTGGAAAGCTTCCTCCAAAGTGGGAACAAATTTGACCTTCCTGTAATGTCCCCAATTTAGCCCTACGCTCTTCATTTGGATTTAGCCTATTTCTGGAAATCCATAGGCTACTCAGATGTGCAAATTTAGGGTTTCCACTTTCAGTAAGTCTTGCTTCCAGCTCAGTTCAGCTTTCTGTTGGTTTTGAGGTGAACTTACTATTTTTGGCATTGGCTATTTTTAGTAAGTCTAATTTTGGCAGTGGCATCATCAGCAGTTCAGCTCAGGTCATCATGCTATTTTTGGCCATCCATCAATTTCAATATTGGCGTTGGTTTTGGTTATCTCCTTGGACTGATTTTTATACTTAGTCAATTTTATGTTTTTAAGTTGTCCCCACGCTTAGGCTTGATGACTTCAAGTTGTTTTAAAGAGGAGACATTAAGGGGTCAAGTTGAGCATTTAATGATTTAATAAATGCTTTATTGTTGCATTTTTTAAATGGATGCCAAAAAGGGAAGATGAATAATATTTTATTATTTCAAAATAAAGTGAATGGTTGAAATGGCGTCCCTTTTGGAAGTTGAAGTGATTCAACTTCTTCTAATTCAAAGTGCTTCATTTGCTATTTGAAGCTTATTTATTGAGGCCTTGCTCATTCATTCTCATTTTTTTGGAAAATATTGTAAAATTATGCTACTGAATTGATTTCAGAACCTAGCTAAGGGGAAGCTTAGCAATTTTTACTACATTCCTCAGGCCTGAAACTATGGTTCCCTAGAAGGTTGATTGAGAGTGTGCTTCATCCAGAAGTACATATTGAGCTTCAAAGTTGAAGAATTTGGTAATAATTTTCAGTTTGTGTTTGCTGGTTCTTTCATGGCCGAAGGAGGTTTTTATATACAGCTCTTCATATGATTTTATTTTAGTTTTGGGTAATTGCTCATATTGATTCTATGCTAGAGGCGACTCATCCTAGGAGATTGCAGATTTTAATTTGAAGTTTCTGATTTTTAAAGTGAAAATCGCCCCTCTTTGGAGGCCGTACCATGCTGAGATTGCCTTGGAATTTGTGCATAATTGTTTAATGAGCTTTTGATGCAGTTTGTGAGTTGGAAATTGGGCACCAACATCCTAGAATACTTTTGCAATTCATCCCAGGTCATTTGGAGGTATCTTTGGAGAGTTTTGAGCATTTTGGGTGTGATATAGTTTGCTGGTTAACAATTCCAGTCTGCTGTTTATTTATATCAGATTGCTAATCATTCAGATTTTGGCTTACATTTTGGTGATTGAGAAGGTTAAATACTAAAATAATCATTCTTCAAATTTTTGCATTGATTCTATTATTGTAACACTTGTAAATTGTAGATTTGTTACATTGTAAGGCTGTGATTTAGTAGTTCTAATCCAGTCATTTTATTTGCTGCATTTACTTGTGAAATATTTGCAAACACTTTAACCCCTGGATGGTTTATCGCCAGTGTGGAAAAATCTAATATTGTATCTTCTTTCAATCACCCACTTTTGTAAGTGGCAAATCCCCACCGTGGAGTGGATGCCCGCTAAGCGGGTGAATTACTTTGCATTGTATTGTTTATTCCCCTCCACTGTATAAGCGGTAGCGCAGACTCTTCATGGCTGGTTCACCACCTATTAGCTTTCCAGTTGAGTTTCATTTTCAATTTTAGTTGCTTACTCCACCATACGCTATCACCTCGCCTTCTGAAGGATCTTGGTGAACATTCTTGGCGTTGAGTTCTTTAAATTAATCATCATTTTTGGAAGCTAATGCTAATCTCTTGGCAGATTTATGTTTGTGTTATGAAATTTCAAAGAAAAATTTGGTTGGCATATTTCACTTACCCTCGCGTGGGGGCATATTCTTCCGTTTGAATTCCTTGATGAAGTGAACATCTTTCAAAAGGATCCCTTGATGATGGATCGCTCTGAGAAAGAAAACATCTATGCATCCCTTGAGTCAAGCCCCTTCTTTGCGACGGGTTCCCGAGGGACCCCCTTTGAAAAATCTTATCTTGAGTGAAATCATTCGCGTCTAGCTTGGGGGCAGCCTGACTAGACCTCGCTTTTCAAAAAGCACGTCCCTTGAGGGGACCCGTCTTCTTTTGAAGGGTTCCCGATGGACCCCTTTGAAAGACTTCCAAATTATCAACGGTCCACGCGACTGTCCACCTACTTGCCTATGTGGTCGCACAGACATCCGCGTGGCGCACTTACGTCCCTGGCAGATTCCTGCGGCTGAACCTGCAGAGGCGATACAATTCTCATTGGAAGTCAAGTTGTAACGCCCTCTTCGGCCGACCGACTCGAATATGGCCGTTTTCTTCATCTCCTCTTCAAATTCACTCCTTCAACAAGCATTTCATCTTCTAAGCATTCAGATGAACTTCTTCACTTCATTCACAAGCTCACTTTCATACTCTTGCACTCACTCTCACGCTTTCAAGCAACACCCTTGCACCCCATTGCAGCAACAACTTCACTCCATCACTTTGATAGAGCAAGTTGGGGACAACACCATTGCAGCAAAGGCTCGAGTACTCTCATTTTCTCCCCCAAGTAGTCTTGAGCACTCTTGGTGGAGGTGGTAAGCTTCCTTTTCCTCTCCTCTATTACTTGGTTGAGTAAGCTCACTTACTGTTTTGTAGTGTTTTGGTGTTCTCTATTATAGTACTTTCTTTATCATACTTGCTTTCTTGGTTGTCCGTGGAGGTGGAAACACCTAAATGGGGGTCTGACTGAGTCAAGCCCCAATACAGCCACCCAACATTTTCCTCCTCTGTGTGTAGGTGAATGTGTTCTCAAGGAGCTAGCTGGCGAACGAGTTTCTTTGTGAGATCCTTCTTAACACCCTAACTCTTGCATTTTTTGCTTTATCACATTAGAGAGTATTTTGTTTACTTAATCACGTTATTTTGGCCCTTTAATAATAGTTAGCTAGGCCGTTAGCTTGTTTTCTTAGGTTTGACCTTGTCTCTGTAGTTGTCTGGCCGTACGAACGCCAGCGCACTTTAGAGATGCCAACGCGTCGCGCTATCATCCAACGACCACGTTTTCGTCCTCAGGCAGAGAGCTTCCTGAGGCGTAGTGTTGAACCTGAAAACTGGCTCGCCTAGCCCCATCCTGTATTTCGGATCCATAGGGTGATTGAAGGGCCTTATAGTCCTCATCATTCTCGTCCCGCATATCCTAACACCCCGTTAAGCTGAGGTAAGTTAGGGCAGCCTTCCGCATCTTGGCCTTCTGTGACTTGGGGCCTTACACGTGGTGGTCCCCCTCTCTTACAGAATGCAACAAGAACAAAATTCTCCCCCTGACTGAAATACTCCCCCTTATTCTACTCCTACCCCTTTGACATCAATGGAAAAGGCTTTTCAAGGCTAAAAGATAAGGCAATGAATAGCTCCCCCTAAACACATGGTTCTTCTAAAGAACTTAGTGATTGGATGAGAGTAATATCACTCCCAATTTTTTCCTCGAGTACTCAAAAGTCTCTTTTGGAAAGGGCTTTGTGAAAATGTCCACAATTTGTTCCTATGTAGCAATGTACTCCAACTTCACTTGCTGATCAACAACCTGCTCTCTTAAGAAATGATATTTGATTGGAATGTGCTTTGTCCTAGAGTGCACAACCGAATTGTTCAAAATGTTGATTGCACTTGTATTGTCATAGAATATGGAGATGGGATGCTCATACTCAACCTTAATATCCTTCAATGTCAATTACATCTAAAGAACCTGTGTGCAACAAGCTATTGTTGCGATGTATGCTCTTCTGTAGATAAAGATATTGAAGCCTATTTCTTACTCAACCACGACACAAGGCTGTTACCAAGGAAGAATGCTCCTCCACTAATATTTTTCTATCAACACTGTCAGCCCAATCTACATCCGTATATGTTGTAAGGGTGAATTCTTCACCTCTTGATTACCACAACCCAAAATTCATAGTGCCCTTTAGATATTTGAATATTCTTTTGACCACTTACACATGAGTTTCCTTTGGTGCTGCCTGAAACCATGCCATCATACCAACTGCTTGCATGATGTCAGGCCTTGAAGCTGTCACATATAATAAGCTTTTAATCATTCACTTATAAAAGGCTTGATTTTCCTTGGGTGACTCATCATCCTTGCTAAATTTGCATCTTGTTACCATGGGTTTACTTACAGGATTACAATCCTCCTCCATTTTGAACTTCTTGAACATTTCCTTAACATACTTGGTTTGTGAAACAAATATCCCTTTGTCTAAAATTTGTAACCTAAGGAAGAAAGATAACTCACCAAGCATAGATATTTTGAATTTTTTTGCATCTCCATGGAAAACTCGACACATATTTCACTACTTCCTCCAAATATAATATCATCCACATACACCACAACTATCAGCTAATCTTCATCCACAATCTTGATATAAAGGTTGCTATCCGCAGCTCCTTTCTTGAATCCTTGTTGTTATAGGTATTTATCAAGTCTTGCATACCATGCTCTAGGAGCTTGTTTTAGTCCATAGAGTGCTTTCTTCAATCTGCACACATAATCCCTGTTTTCTGACAACAAGAACCCTCATGGTTGTTCAATGTATACCTCTTCCTCTAAATTGTCATTAAGGAAGGCAAACTTAACATCCATCTGATAGACCTTGAAATTTTTGAAACTAGCAAATGCTAAAAACATTCTGATAGCCTCTAATCTAGCAATAGGAGCTCTACTTGTGAGATCCCTGCCAAGGTAACATCATCTTTTTTCAAGGCCACATTTTCCAAGGAGTCAGCCATCAAGTTTTTGGATCTATCCACCCACTCAATGGAGAAAGCATCAAAGAGCTCTATAGTATCCCACACAGCATTTCTATATTGCTTCAATCTCTTGTTTTTTGTGGAGTACTTTGATCTTACTTGTGAAACAACCAATTCAGAATCCCCAAGAACGGTTAACATTTTGATCCCATGTTTTGTGGCCATGTTTAGACCTAACAAAAAGGCCTCATATTCTGCTTATTTGTGCACTCGAATGTTAGCAGAAATGAGTATTTAAATGTTGTGCCCTCAGGTGAAATGAAGACAATTCCAGCTCCATTTCCTTCTCTACTGTAGGCTCCATCAAAGTACATTCGCCATATGCCATGTTCATTTTTAGAGACATACCTAGCAATTGGATATGTGTTCAGTAATTCAGGGTTTGAATGTTCAATTCTAAAACTCCCCAGGTCTACATCACAAAAGCAATTCATTTGATTGGGACCAAAGAGCTCAATGACATGTTCTGATCTAGGTTCTCTGTATAACTTGACTTCCCTTCCATTCATAGGTATTGTGGCATAAGACAAGTCCAACTAAACATTCCCACCTACTGCTGCAATCCATTGCCTTGATAATAACATCCCATGGTAAGGGGGAGTGTCCACCACAGTAATGTCTGTCCTATATGTCGCCTCAGGGTATGATGCCAATTTTAATTCTACATCCCATATCACTCCAACTACAAGGACTGATCTATTATCCATGGCATAGCACTTCCCATATGTAGTATTCACCCACAGACCTAATTCCTTCATGACAACCAGAGGCATGATATTGATTGCTGCCCCTGAGTCAACATGTAGTTTTTCACCAATTTGTTGTTGATCACCAATGTGGTGTAAAATGGATCCACCTAGGAGGGATTCTTTGTGAGTGTGTCTCCCAAATATACTTCTAGTGTCTTTGTAATTTCCCGCTCAATGGCATTAACCTCCTTATGATCCTTCTGTTTGTGAGATGTGTTGGCAATCATTCTGAGGGTTGTGTCTCTTAACTCATCAATCTGCATCAACTCCATCAAGGGAACTGTCATATTTTTCTGAGCTAGTGCTTGGGCAATGTCAAATGAAGAGGCAGTGATCCCTTGTTCAACCTTCCCATTTTTAGTAACCCTTTTCCCTTCAGTTTGAACTTTGTTATTACTTAGTGTTTTCTCAGATTCAATATCTACAGTCTCTTTTTGAACAACTTTCTAAGGCTTTTTTGTTTCACCCTTCTTTTGATCAGATGGGACATTCTCCTTGCCCTTTTGTTCTTTTATGAACATGCTTCTTCGTGTTCCCTGGTCTCCATCTGTGGATCTACTTCTTAGGTTCTATTTTCTCCCTTTTGCTTCAACCACAGATTTTGCTGTGATGGCCCTCTTCTCTTCTTATGTTGGTGTTCTCAACTGAAATTGTGGTGTTGTATTGTATGCATATGCTGCTTCTTGTGTGTTTTCTTCCTGATTAGAAAACACTTCTTGCTCCACATTTACATTGTACTTTTGATTGTTGACATCATATTCATACACATCCTCAGAGGATGAGTATCCTTCATTGTTTTGATGAGACCCCCATCTTAACATGTTTACAGTGTGGCCATCTCTATCTTGCTCTTGGGACCACTCATCTTTGAGCCACTACACAATGTTCAGGGGCATGGGGTCTATAGCAAGGTGAACACCATGTTGTAGTATCTACTGCATGTGCTCCATGTTTCTTGAAGGGATCAGGAGTCTCTTTCCAATTTGGTTTTCCTACTGGTCTTCCATCCTTCCAAGTGGTATTATAGGGCATGTCATGCAATCTTGGCCTCTCATTTTTGTCTTGATTTTCTTGTCTATTCTGATAATTGCTGGTATTTTGTGGGATTCTAAGATTATCTCTTTTGCCAATCATGCCAACAGCTTTCCTATTGTTTTCAATGGTTATGGCAGTCTTATGTGCTTCAGTCAAACTTCTAGGACATCTGTTCCTGAGCTCATACCCTGTTTTAGGATCAAAGGCTTTTAAATAAATGTTTAGAGCTGTTGAGTCGATCAATTTAGATCCGTGTGGTATCTTGCTATTGATCTTGGAGAATCTCTGATTAAAGTCAAAAATAGATTCATTTTGATGCTTCTGAATACTTATTAATTCATGTAGAGCGAATTCAGGAGCACATTGATTCCCATTTTGCTCTAGAAATTGATCTTGGAAGTCTGCTACAGAGGTAATTGAAGCATCCGGTAGACTATTAAACCAGTCCCTTGCTTCTTCAGTCAAAGACATCATGAATAGCCTCATGAGGACATCTTCCTGTTCCATGCCCAAATCTTGCAAAAAAGCATTGAAGTTTCTTATGTGTTCCTCTGCTAAAATTGCACTATTCCTTGTGAATTTGGGGACAGTATTCCTCAAGTTGCTATCAATGGGATATGGGTATAGTTGATATCCTGTCAAGTCAAATTGTCTGCTCATGCTTGTAGGGTTTTGCGGATAAGGATTCTGAGGTGGTGGATTAGGGTAATATTGGAATCCATGTGGAGGCTGGTGTACATTTTCTTGGATGTTCTGGTGAGGATATATATTTTGTTATGGCACATGGTGCTGATAGTGTGGGACATATTGTTGTCCTGGTGGTGGGTTAGATTGTGGAATGTTGTTGGTGTTTTGTGGTGGCACATTATATTGCACATTCTGTCTTGGCTTCCCAGCTATATTGTGAGGTGCCTTTGAAGTACCCAGAGTACCTGTATTCTAATATGACCCCTATGGATTGATGGTACCTCCTTGTTTATGGGGAGGGACATATTTTGGTGGTTTTGTTGCATGGATATTTAATTGAGACATTTGTTGATTCAAATCTTGACTCTCTTTTATCAACTGTTGTCTTCTCCTAAGCTCCTCTCTTTGCCTTTCCACATATTCTTCTATTTCTTGAGTAGTCATTTCATCATAATTTTCAACAGGGGCAGAGTGATCCATGAATCTATGTCGGGTCTCTTCTCCTTGTTGTAATGACATCTTGTGGTCATACTCATTTTGCCTTTGGATTTTCTCTTCATCCATTTGGGCAAAAAACTCCATTTTCTGAGGATCCTTCTCAAAGTGGTAAACAGGACGACCATTGTTTTCTTGTTCAAATGGAGTATGGGGATCTCTGCATAGATCATCATTATGGTATTCTGATCCCTGCAACGGATCAAACTATTGTGCAATGTAGGAGGTTGTTCTGGAATATTCTCACAGTTGGTGAATGTAGTGTCTAATTATTTAGATGCTCCTTTATTCCTATTTGTGTCAGCCTTTGGAGGGGGAGATCCATGTTTATTTGTCTACCTACCATTGTTCTTCTTTGGACTTTCTTGATGTAGAGATCTTTTGTTGTTCATTTCGTAGGATGCTTTGATGCTTTGAACTCTAGGGTTAGTTCATTTTGATGTTTAACTTCTCAGTCATGCATTCGTTCTTACAGAGTTGCCACTCACTTTTAAGAAAAGTGAGAAAAGTTTATAATTTCTTTAGACCTGTTCCCAGCAAAGTCACCAATCTGTTAGGTCTCAAAAACGCAGTTTTTGAACCATAAGAGGGTGCCAGTCTCTTCACACGTTTTTGGCCAACGAACGAGGAAAATATGATTGATCACCTCCTGCGCTATAGGCTCTGCTAGACCTAGGCGGGTGTACCCGAGCGATAAGGCAAATTTGAAAACTTGAGAATGATCTCTTAGGCAATCTACTCACAATGGCACATGGGGGTGAAGTAGATGCAAGGCTTGATGGCTTATTCCTACTGTATGCTTTGAGAATAAAGTGAATAAGTGGAGTTTGTGTGAGATTTGTTTGAACTTGACCAGTGCCTAAGTCTATTGGGTGAATGGAGTTGAAAGGTGGATGATAGTGGTGGAGACAGGTATGTATGGTAGGTAAACCTATTCCTCAGCTTAACTCTAATTGTTGGTCACTTTTAGATGTTTGCACCTTGTACAAACGTGCAGGTTTGTTAGTTACTATACTCTTGTTTATAGATCCTAGTGTTATCCTCTCAAATTACTGTGACGTTATGAAAGGAATTTTAATTCTTAGCTTAAGGGAAACCAATCACACTAATTACCTTAAAATGATTTTTAATCCCTAGGGGAACCAATTAAAATGAATTATCTGAAAGGATTTTTTAATTCTCTCTCACCAGAACCCAATCAAGACAATCACACAGTTATAGCAAATGTGTCCAGACAAACCATATAGATTTGAATAATTTAAGAGAACCACTTTGGAGACAGCACAACAACAAATAAGAATGAAAATCAACACAACAATTGAACACTAAAAATAGATCACCAATTGTAAGCAGTCTTCTCCATTATATTGCTTTAAATGATATACATTGATAACATAAGTCTTTGATATATGGAAATGGATGGATGGAATATGCAACCTATATACTTTTACTAATGGCGGTGATAATGATACGATGATGATGCCAAAACCAGGCCTTTGTTTCCCTTTTTATATAGGAAGCAACAAGCTTCAAACCCGTTCACAAAAAGACATATTTTCGTAACCTTAACTAATTGTAATTTTTTAAACAGAAACTAATTTAGGAAACTGCAACAGATAAAACACTCGCTCTGTTATTCATCATAGAGAACTCGTGACCTCTCAGGATTTGGCAAAGTTCTCCTCTCCATGGTGAAGTGCTCGATGTGCCTACAAATCTCACACGAAACTCATTTCTCCACACTTAGGGCCCCTTCAATTCTAGTGATGAACAGGTGCATTTCTGACAAGTGTCGGATGTAATCCTCCCTGACGTGAGTGTCAATATTTGACAGTGAATCCATCATGTTGTACTCCATGTACATTATCCCTTTGAGCTGCTTGTGACTGTTATCCAGTACCCTCTCCTCATCATTGACCATCTCCAGTGCTCATGGTAATATCTGAAACAACTCATCTTTCCAATGGTCCAGTTTTTTAAGTCTTCCTTCATCATCAAAGAACATGGGAAATGGGATATCTAATGGTTGGTCGAAATCATCAAGCTCAGCCTTGATCTTGGCACGAAATTCCTCATGCGCTTGATTAATTCATTATATCTACAGAAGATTTGTTCGTTCATGACTTCCTTCCTGATCAATTCTTCCTTCTTTTCTTCCACCTTCTCCTGTAGTTTCCCATGTTCTTGAAAGGTTGAGTGCACCTTTTCGAAGAGCTCCCAATATTTATTAGCTTGGTTCATTGTTTTCTCAAACCTCTTCCTAATCATCTTAGAGACCATCTCAAACTTAGTGGTTTTGATCTTTGTCTCTAGTTCATTGCACTTCTTCTGAACTTTCTCATGGCAACGTTTCCAATATATGACATCTTCCATTGCATCCAATACTTTCTTTTCACAGTCCACCCATGGAGAATACAATTCTGATGAAGAGGAAGAGGATAATTTGTCTCTGTAATTGGCTGCCTCTTTCCTTAGTTTTTCATTATCTCTCACCAATTTTTCAACTTGAGCCTTATTAAATTTTGCCACATTGATGCTCAATTCTACAGTTTCAATGGGATTAGTATCCCCAACTCTATGCACCATGAGATGCCCAAATACTTGACTTGGATTGTTAATAATGGCAAGCCTCTTGTCTTGAAGGTATAATGCCCAAATCAACAATGTGGCTTCATCTGGGTTGTAACCTGACCCTGAATACATTTTATCACTGGCTTCTTCTGTTAGGTGCAGTGTCTTATCTCCTCTTTTCCTGAAGCTATCAAATACTATGGCGGAGCTAATGTCCCATCCAAGTAAGAGCAAGACCCCAGCTTCTTGAAGTAGTTCTCTTCCTCTTTCAGGGGTGATGGATTCTAACTCCTGGTCTACTTCCTTTCTCAGTTCTTCCAGGGCAGCCGCTTCTTGTTCAAGAGTGATATCTTTCATTCTTTTTCTCAGTGCTCTACCCTTGTGTTCATAAACAAACGGTTTGAACTCTGAAGTTTTAACAAAGTCACTGTCAGAAACAAACTCTTGTCCGGCCCTAACTCTCACATCATCAAAGATTTCATTCGATGCTTCAAATTTGATAATGCTTTGTTCATTGGGTGGCTCATGTTGTATAACAACAGGTGCACTTATCTGTTCAACTTCATTTTCTTCTTCATCACTATCTTCTTCATCCCTTTCTTCACTTATGGCAGTATCAACAAAGAAACTAGCCTCTAGAGTGGCTTGTGAGGGTATGTAGCTGAGGGGTTCCATATCCTCAACTTGCATTCTAGAACAAGTTGCCACATATGTCTCAAAGACCATAGGAGGCACATCTCTGGTTAGTTCTTCCTCATGATTGATTAATTGCTCAACCCTTTCTAAAGGATCATGTACATGATTGAATGCTTTTGTGTATGAAGGATCATTTTCCCTCTTCCAAGCCTCGGCTAACATGACCTTGTTGTATTTGGCCATCCTTTGTGATGTTACAGTTTCATCACAATTCCTTATTATATTGTCCATAGAGAATTGATGTTCATACCCATATAATGCCTGTGACAGTTTTGCTTTATTTATAAAGTTCTCAGAATCAAAAAATTTTCTTTCATTTCCCAATGGCAAATTATAATGTGCCAATTTCCTATCAATCTCTTCATATCCTTCACTAGAAACCATTGTGAAGTCTCCAAAGCACAAAGTACTTGGCATAATTGACTACTTATTGTACCCCTTAAGGCACTTGGCATCTAAGTTGGCCAATTGTCTTACAATTTCCAAATAGGCCACTCTATCTAGAACTGTTCTTGGTAACAAGTGTGGGGCTCCTTCGAACCCATATGTTATAATCACAGTGCAGTCATAATATGTATACCAATCTCCCCAATTATGATTCACCTTCTTTCTAGGATCTTTCTCTTTAGGTCTAAGAAACCTTTGTCCTTCAGGAGACAAGTTATAATCACATGGACACCCCAATAGTTTTAGCAAGGGTTTAACAAAATATTCCTCAAAGTATAGATAATGGGAATCTCCCATATCTACTATCCCATATTGATGTCCATATCTAGATTGGTTTAAACTTTAAAGTTTCCATCCTCGTCCATATCTCTTATCCTCAATTCTTCTCCCCAAAACCCTCTGGCTTGCCCTTCATACAAAAGTAAGTGCATGAGTAGAGAATAGTGTTTGAAATTGATATACTCACTGTTGTTTTTAATTTTTTCCAATCCTTGATTTAAACTATTGGCTAAATAGCCAGCATAATCAAATGATCTAGCATCTCGGCTCTACACATCTGCTGCGAGGACCATTGGGGTTATTGACATGAGAGTCAGGGCTTCCACTCCCAACACCTGCCCTGCAGTGTGATATGTTTATTGAAAATATTGTTCAAATAGCTCTTCATGAAAGGGAGGGTGTTCATTGTGAGAATTTCTTAAGTTGATTTCCCTCCTCTTGAGGCTTGTTTAAGGGCAACTTCCATCGTTTATAGCTAGTATCCATGTGGTGGTATTCTGCTATGAGGTCTTTCACTATGAATGGCACATTCAAGCTGCAATCTAAATTAAAAAATCATGGAAATAAAGTCTTTGGAAATGATAATAAACTCAGACCCAAACTGCACATCGCTTGGGGTCATATTTGTTAGCTAGTGCCTTAACCAATTCTACATTGATGAATACATTAGGCACAACCATCTTTCCCAAGTTCATCTTCCATGGATTACAGACAGGCTGGAACCTATACTGTTTTCTATAGTGATACATGAATAGCTCATATCCTCTCTATGGCGTCCATACATCCCCTAAGTCTTTATGTTTATCCCATAACTTTTCCATAGAAGGATTTAACTGTGCACTCCTCTTAGGTCTTGGTCCCGACCCAGGACACTGGTCTATCAAATCCTGCTTTAAAAGCCTAACTTTTGTCTTTTGTTTTTTGGCTTTTGGTGTCCCTGAACTTCCTTCCATCATTCAAGAAACCCTAGCTTCTCTTTACAATTCTTCAAAGAAACTTCTTAGCTGGGTTTTGTATACTTACTTGTGTCGCACTTGCTTCCTTGGCTTTCAATTGTGCAACAATGGGATACCTCAAGCTCTTTCGCTCCACTCCTGCTTTCTGTAGCTCCTCCAATTTTTTGATGACAAAAATGAGATCAGTTTGAGGTATACATTGCTCAGCTCTAGCTCATTAATGGCACACTTGCTCTCTTTCTTGTCATCGGGGGATCATTTAATTTTGAATATCTCTACGATATCTCAGGCTGTCAAATCAGTCGAAAACAATCATTATCGCTACAGCGGTGGGACTATGATTTTGCTTCTGCCGATATCCACCTTTCCCCTCAATGAACTTTGTGTCTATAGTTTTCTTTCGGGGTATCGACGAGACGCCAGATAATTTCTCACCAATACATTTTAGTTCCACCAATCCCAATCCTTAGTTCATACTTAATCGTTTATAATATTATCCTTCTTTTCACGTATTATCGACTTATCGGGGAAACTGCAATGTCCCCTTCTCGAGCATGAACTTTCCAGTTGACCGTTGGCCTATTCCAGAGACCTGTAGGCTACTCGAAAGGTGAAATTAGGGTTTCATGTTTTGAAGGATGCTCTTGCTCGAGGTTGGTTGATTTAATGGGGGATTCTTTCTGAGTTTTCAGAGAGCTTCGCAGTGGTATGTTTTTCTTGGCATTCTGAGCATCTTCAGGAATTTACTATTTTTAGTAAATTCTATTTCTGGCAGTGGTCCTGTTGATTTCGGCACGGTTGGCTTTCTACTTCAGACTGATCAGTTGGCTTACTCATTTTTGGCTTCGGGGCACAATTGGAGAGATAAATTCGAATTATTTTAATTAAGTCATGTTTTAATGTTATATTTTAACATTGACCCCCTTGGCCTAGCTACTTCACTTTAAGTTGTTTTAAAAGACGTTCTTTATGGGTGGGCGCTTCATTGAAAGAAATTAATTATATTTCTTATAAAGAAAAGTTTAATCCAAGCATAAATTGGACGCCAACTTCAAGGAGGAGATAAAGTGATATTAAAAGTCAAAGTTTTGCTTGGAAAAGTGGGACGCCACCTATTGGAGGATTAGGGTTTGGTTCAAAAAAGAAGATTAGGGTTTCGAGAAGGGTCATCCGGAAACTATAAAAGGAAGCCATTGGTTCTCATTTGGATTATCTTTTGTCTACAGGAATGTTATGCTGCCGGATTGGCTTTGGGATTGCTTCGAGGAATGTAAGCCTCCTAGCTTGGCATTGCTTCTCGCTTGAGAGATAGCGACTAGTGGTGAGGTAGTTTAGTTTGAGTGATTTGTAGTTGGATTTCTGCATTGTAGTCATTGTGTGGCTTTGTAGATCAGTTTTAATGTGATGTCCCCACTCTAGGCAGTCACCTGATGCAGTGTGTTAGCCCTTTTCTTGGACCCTTGTGGGCTAACTGGTTTGGTTAGAGGGTCAGTGGTACCTTCTGGAGAGTTCGGTCGATTTCATTTTCTGAGATCGTGGATAGGCTCATTGCAGGCCTTGGCAGTACAGGAGTTTCTTTGCTTCTGATAGCACTGAATTCTGTTGAGAATTGAGGGAGATAGGCTTACTTAAGTGATTTAAGTTAATTTTTAACTTAAAGTCTTTTTATAAAGTCAAATTGACTTTATAATTCTTATATCACTTAAATTAAGTCTAAAGTGAATATTTTAAGTTATATCTTTTATTCACTTAAAGGAGGCGCCAAAAATTAAAGAGTAGACTATGGAAAGTGACTTAAGTTTATTTCCATAAATTTAAATGATCTAAAACCCTAAAATGTACGGCCTTCTTAGGTTTTTACCTCCTTTGCTTTATAAGGGATTTGGGCAATGATAAACTCATCTTTTTGAATATTTCAACTTTGCCTTGGAGGTTTTTTTCCCTTGCTTTCATCCTGTGATCAGGTTTGCAGCAAATCCACCATTGGAGAACGAAATCTCTTCAGTGTGAGCACTTGTGAGGCTGTGAGAGATCAGCTGAATTGGTGCAGATTTAGAGAGCTTCATTTCAGAAGTTTTGCAGTGCTTCAACAGATTTTTGTAGTGTTCTTCATCAGAAAACAGAGGGTTTATTGGTTGTTGTTCTTCCTTCACCATGGCAGACTTCATGGCTGTTTGGGCGCACCTTCAGAGATGGTTTCTGGTTCTTTTTGTTTGAAAGGGCGTGGCACTTGCAAAGAAGGGTTTTTTTGGCTTTTTGGAGAAACGTCTTCTTTCTGAGGATCTCTCTTCATGAACTTGGGCGCCCTATTTGTACTTCTCTATGGTTTCAGATTAAACTTTGCAATCTGTAACGTTCTACTCCAGTTTTCGTCAGTTCTTCACTATTTTGATCGGAATTTTTATATAAAAAATATGGAGGCTTTCAAGTATGTTTGTATGTTTTAAATCCATTGTTGATGATAATAAACACCTTCTACAATTTCAATTTGATTAAATTTGCTCAAGTTTTCATTCTGTGAGCTTTTATATGATGCGCCCCTTCTCTTCTGTCTACAAAATTTCTCTAAAAAACTAAAAAACACAAATAGACTTAAAAAAAAGACAGGGGTTTGAGCAGTGAGCTAGCAAGGCTCATCACATTTAAGCATATTAGTGAGATTCTGGAATTGCATATTTATTACAACAGATTGTCATTTTTATTCATAAGTCAAAAAATACAAAAAGAATCATTTTGGGCGTTGTTTAGATCTCTTTGTCTGTGAGGGGCGACCCTTTTCCTTAAGTTTCAGATTTTTTAATGAAGCATTGAATTTTTAAAGTGAAATCGCCCTCTTGCTGGGCCGTACCTTCTGGGTTTATCTTGGAATTCGTGCATAAAATAAATAGGAACTTTTGGGTCAATTTTGTGTTCCAATCTTGGGCGCCATCATCTTAGGATCATATTGCATTGTGTCTCATGAAATTTGAGTGAGTTTGGAGTGAGTTGTGAGTAAAATTGTGAGTTTCAGGGCTGCTGTTCATGCATGTGAAAAACAAGACTGTCATAAATCAGATTGTCAAGTTGATCTTTATAGTGGAGTTTTCTAATCTCAGCTTTATTATTCAGTGAAGGAAATTCAATATATTGTTGCAGCTCTATTCAACTCTTGATTCACGTTCATAGCAAGGCATTCTCTATCATGTTGTAAGCTGAACAGTAGTACTGTCAGCATTTCTCTAATCTTGCTTATTATGTTTTGTAATGATTAATTTACATTCTGAAGTTGCTTTGTAATTCTCTTTATCTCCGCCATATGGTCGCCTCATTTCCATACTGGGTTGGGTAGCACATACTTGGTGTTGAGTTTGCTTTCAGTTTATTAGATGGTAGGGATCCTCTGACCACATGCTCCTCGTTCGCCGACGCATTTCTTGGTTAGAGTTCTTGTATCAGCATTTCCGTTAAGATCCTCTGACCATATGCTCGCCATCACTTGGCGCCATTCTTGGTTAGAGTTCCTTCCAGCTCTGTTTCAGCATTCAGATCCTCTGACCAATGCTCACACCTTGCCCACATCGGGATCCTGGTGTACATTCTGGTTAGAGTTACTTCAGCATTGTTTTGGTTTAGAGCTAACCCTAACGACTATGTATTGCTCTGCTTATTGTAATTGAAAATTTGAAAAAAAAATTGGCTCGGAATATTTCAGAAACCTTTTTTTATGTCCCACCGATAGTCCTCGTTCATTCTGATACTCCTTTTCTTTTGGTTGTTTTATCGCTGTGTCGATGGAACTAGATTTGATGTCAACCCGATAGCATTTTGTCTCCCCGATACCACTAACTGCTACACACTTGTGAAAATATCTTTGTTATGTTCTGTATCGGCTCATTGGTGGGACACAATGTTATCTCTCCCTGATACTTTAATGTCTTCGATATGTCTTGCTTAGGCTATCGGGGAGACAGTGAAGCATGTTCTACCGATATGTAATACTTGCTCTGATGATTTCACCTTAGTTATTTTTGTCGATCTATCGAGGAAACAATGCTATAAGTCCACCCGATAGAAGGTTGTTTTGTCGATAGTGTGTGTTCCATGTTTTGTCTCCATTGGTTCATTGGGGAAACTATGGTGAGAGTTCCCCCAACGTGGTATTGTCATGCCGATATGTCTTATATTGTTGGGGAGACACTTTTGAAAGGAGAATTGCTTAAGGAAATGTTTTGGAGACTTTATTTTATTTACAATGGTATGGATGAGAGTTATATACATTAGGGAAAGTTTTATATATTATGCCAAATATAGTGAGACATTGAAGGGCAGTGGGGATCATGATGGAAATGAGATGAAAACCAAGGTGGATTTTTAGTTCCAACAAAGCCCTTGCCACCAAACCCAAATGAAGACTTTCAAAACCACACAAACTTTCATAGCACATGCCATTTTCATAATTTTTTAATAGGAAAAAAATCAATGCTACTAAGGCCAAAAAGCAAAGTTTTTGGAGTGTTTAACCAACATATGCCAATATGTGAATAATTCTTCTGACAATCCAACCATCTGATTGTACACAAAAAGTTGAGATGTAACACCCAATCAATCACAGAACTCAAAGAGTATTGTAGGCATCTCAAAAGCATTTTGATCATGAAAAGAGTTTGGTATTCCCATATGCAAGGAATGCATTTTCATCCAATTCACCAATTTGTATGAGGAATTCCCTATTTCTACTAGATTCATAGTCCAAGGAAGAACCAACTATAATTTCTTTAGTCAAACTCTAAGAAAAAACCCATTTTTTATAGGTAGAACCACATTCCCATAGGTTGTATGACAGATGGTGGAGGTACATGTCGTATAGTGAAGAATGTTGAAGCATTTCGTATGGTGGCATTAGTGAGAGGTTGTAAGGAAAAAGTAAAGGGATCAGGCTACAAAAAGGTAAGTTGTAAGTCAAGTGCATGAGGATTGAATCATATAGCTAATGAAAAGATAAGTCATACGATAGGATCAAGTATATGAATTCACCAAAGAGTTTGTATGTTACATGAAAGATTGATCCATACAATAGTATTTATAGCAGGTTGTACACCAATATGTGGGAAATGTACAAAAGCAATGCCCAAGCTAAATCGTATTGTTGGATTAGAAGGGATGAACTATATGGTAGCAATGAGGAAGATAGTTCATATGATAGAGGTGAAAGGAATAGATTGCACGATGCTAGAATTTAATTGTAGAGAACCAAGTTGTACAACGCAATAAGGCTAAATCATGTAGTGGTCAAAAATTGCAAAAAAAATTGAAATTCTATACTAACAAGCTGTACGATGAAGGCATAATTAAGTCGTACTATAGAGGAAGACATGGCCCATACAAAGGTATTAAGGGGATCTTTAATATTTGACTTTTCCACCCCATAAAAACTTGAACTTATATTATTAGTTTTTCTATTTCTTCCATGTGGAGCCCACTTTTCTTTTCTCTCACTTCAATAATCTTTTTCTTTTTCCATTTGATCCATTGTATGGTATTTTTCTTGTAAATTCCCTACGAAGTATATCTTGATCTAACTTCATTGGTTTGGAAATCATTAGTGAAATCTAATACTTTTGCTAGAACCAAAATTGTTGACTTTGGTGAATCCTATACTATGTCTGACACATAAATTATCCATTTTTTCCAAGTCATTCTTCATTGGTTGCTTATCACCACACAATCCTTGTTTGCCTTCATTGGCCTCCGTAGCTTCAATAAAATTATAGTTTGATGGAAATACTTCATAATTCTTCATTTTCCAATGAAATAGGTCACAAAGAGAATTTGTTTCATTTAGTGAACATGACTATATTTCCAAAATCCCTTCATAATTTGGTTCCATCAAACCCTAGTCCTAATTCTCCATCCATTCTTCTTCAAAGTCTGAATCAAACAAATTGGGGGAAGCTACTTCGTCATTGACTGTTTGGTTCTTCAAATCAATTATATAATTTCAAAACTTGTTCTTAATGGAGATTTTATTATTTTTCCAGTTGTGGTAAGATTTGGCTACTACCAACCAATCTTGATCCAACAATGTGTTGTATGCTTTATTTCGTAATGAAATAAGCACAATATTCAACAAAAATATTTGGGTCTCGATAATTACCTTTTGGTCCATTAAAACTCCAACTACCTTAATACCCTATTGATTTGCACCCACTAATTGAAAAGTTGGAGGCCGAATGATTGACTTCCCCAAACTTCTCCAAGTGTCTTCTAAAAGTACGTTCACACCAGACCCACCATCAACAATTGTATTGATGAGATTCCTTCCAAGGATCTCCACATTCACTACCACTAGTTTCTTTGTCGTGTTAACTATAAGTAACATTGGATTGATCACTTGGTCACTTAACAATGGAGGTTCAATTATTGCATCTTCATTATCGCCAGATACCAAATGGGTTGTAGCATGCATCATCTCATTGCTCCCCGATACAATACCATTAATACTTTGCAATAAACCCACTACTTTCACTAGTACAATAGCTTAAAATACTTGCCTTTGTGTTAGAGTAATCATTCATTAGCTAATATTTTTTAATTAATTATTAGGCTAATTTCACTTTATGCACTTATGCTAAACTTAGGAGTGTTTTTTCTTTTATTGGTTTGAGCTATTATTAGATCATTATGCTTCATCACATGTGCTGATGACACTTGTCATGATCTAATCTCTTCTCATTTAGGGTTTTGCTCTTATAACCACTCTGTTTCATTGTATTATAGAGTAAATTCAATGAGAGCTCTTAGCATCTCTTGTAAAAAAAAATCTTGTTGAGGAAATAGCAAATCATTGTTTGCAACTCTTGTGTGTGGAATGTGTTCTCATTTATTGTTTGATCATACCTTGTGTGTATTTTTTTTCAAAATTCCAACATGGTATCAAAGCATGGATTCAACAAACCCTTCCCGAATTTTGAAAGTTTTCTTCAATTAGGTTTATAGGAGAAAATTTTGGAATCTTCATAAATTTTTTGTAGGTTTTGGGCTTTGACATTTTTTTGGTGTGCTGGAGAAAACCGGACCTCACCATTGCATTCTGTTGATATTTATGGCAGCATCAGTAGTATTCTTCCAGCGATCTCCTTTACATCATTGGTTAAATTAAATATAGCCTTGGGGCTATTTAATTTATAGAAGATTGCGACTGCTCAAGAGACACGTCATTTGTTAATGATAATTAACATTTAATGTGAAGAAGCGCTTCACATAGCAACATTGTAATTATTATCTTGGCCAACCTTCCTTGTAACTTACATTTTATTAATTGTAATTATATTTTTATGATGGCTGACCTTGCATGAAGAGGTGCGACCTCTCTCTCCCAAATTGTATAAATACAAGTTTGTTCCATTCATTTGAACAAGCAAGTTTGAAGTCTCTTCTCTTCTCTCAAGTGCGAATTACCAAGAACAGATTGCGAATTCATCAAGTGCAGATTGTAAAGTCATCAAGAGCAGATTGCAAACTCTTCAAGAGCATATTTGAGTTGCAAGGAAGTACAGAATATTTATCTATCATTGCATCTAGTGAAGGTGCTGATTATTGGCCTTGAGATTGGCCTCATTGTAAAGAGACTTGTTGCCATTACATATATATAAGAGATATATATTTGTTGTTGGGTTTTTCTCCCTCAAGAGGAGGGTTTTCCTAGGGTATCTGTTGTGTTATTGTGTCTGATGTTGAATTAATTCTCTATGCATTAAATCTGATCATAAAACTAACATGGGATCAGAGCGGGTTGATGCAAGATCTGATCAGATGTAATTTCAAATAGTGTTCACAGGAGTGTTTGAAAAAAAAAATTACAGTTGAGTAAAAGGAATATTCATAAGTCCTGGTCACAGGCTGTTTGTATCTATTTCCTGTAATATGTCTTGTATGCGAGAGATATTTTTGGGAGCACAATCCGCTTAAGTCAAATCTTTTAAATCTTTCAAAGTCTCTAAGGCTCGAGAATCAATTTTTACGACTATATTGCATTGTTGGGCGATTTCTTTCTTTGTGATATTGGAATACTACTCGGAATTCATTCTAGAATTATCGTTGACAACATTGGCGGAATTTCTTAGGTGGACGAGTTGCCAGTCGGCTAATTTCCAATATGCGGGTTCTACATCTGAGCTCCGTATTTTTTATCGGGCTTGGACGATATATAGAGACGGTAATATTAGCATCTTCTTCTTCAGTAAAGGCTTGGGCTATGCACTTATACGGGTGTGACAGTGCTCGGCTTTGTGCGGGAGCTATATTCACTTCGTTCAACCTCTACCATTGTATGCTGAAATCAAGAGAAGCGCTCTTACTCTGGCGTCACGACTCTTACCTCCTAGATTGAGTGGCGTCTGCTCATATTCTCATCGATGGATCAGATCATCCTCTTAGCTTTCATTGGAGCCGATTTTGCACAGAAGGATTGTTATAGTGAAGGAATTCTTTCAAAGCTCGGACGGACTGCATTTTGAATGTTGCCTATCAAGCTCATTGTTTTCATTGGAAGGTAGAGCCTCGATTCCTGATGACTTCGCCTGGAGAGCATTCAGCCTTAGGATCCGTCAAAAGCGAAGCATATAAACTTCTTTCGTTTCCGTGTGAGTGACGTCTTGTGATCCCGTGGTACCAAGGAATTTTGCGACCTGTATTATTGTCGATATCTAGCATTCCAGATCTATCATTCACCGGAAGGAAGTTTAAACGGCTTTGTTATTTGCGTCATCTCTACTTCAATCTCCTCTTCGCGTCTATATGCTCTTGATCACTTAATGTAGTCGTTATGTGGGAGTTGTCAAGCATTTTTCTCATCTAGGAGTGTCGGGTATGTTGTTATAGTGAAGGAATGAACCTGTATCTATTTCACGACTTATGGGCCCTAATATTATTTGTTAGCGTTGGGTCATCTTGTGAATTGGATTGTATTGAAAAATGCAATCATTAGGAGGATCATGTGTTGTTTGGGTTCGGTCATCATGGACAGATATAAAAGCAGAACAAAGGTATAGCCTAGCTCACAGGAGGATTAAGTGAGAATTATAGTGGAGAGGAAGCAAAGGATAGAATATTATTTCTCAGATCCTTTATGAAGTCCTTCAGACCGATCAAGGCAGATGGCTTAATGGACCCTTGTTGTGAATGAAGGATGAACTTGCCCTCACAAGTGCTTCATGAGGCAGAGGAGTCTCATGCCTTTTGACTGCGAAAGCATTGCGTAGGAAAGGCAAATGCAGACATGCACAACACTTCAGGAGATTCTGATTTCAAGAGGCTTGTTGCATCTGTTTCATAATCTAGTGGACTGCAGCTGAAAACGAAGTGCATCATAAATTTGAACGGTCAAAGACCATGTTCAAATTTAACCCTGCAAAGGGCCTGTGTTCAAGCTGTGAAGGTTGCAAACTGATATGAGCACAAAAGCATCGTATCATACCATGTCCAGTATTTGCATCCATCAAAGTATTTAAAGAGATAAGTATTCTTTGTTTGCTGAGTTACATCATTTATTTGGATCTTGTAATTAGTAAAGAGAGATAGTGGTTTCTCTTGAATTGTGTTCTCTAACATAAGATCCTTTGAAGATTTCATTTATTGCAATATTTTTGAGTGTGACTCTAAAATAAAAGGAGAATTGCAATTTCGATGGTGATTAGTTGGTCACATCGATATCATTCTCTATGCATGAACTGTGATAGAGCCTTGAACTCTTGGAGAGAGTTGGTTCTACATGCTAACTGCATATTGCCTTTAAGAAATTTGTAGTTGTGCAGATTTTTTTTGTTGTGCTGAGTTTGGCACTCTCGAGAGGAGTAAAAGATGGAAGAAAGAGTTATATCTTAATTCAATTAAAGATAAGTTCTTTATCCCTTCATTCTGATTTTTTGATATTTGCTCATATTTTACTTATAGGTTGATTTCTTTATTTATTGTTTATAAACTCTTATGTGTTCATGTTATATCTTGAGATAGTGAATCTTGTATGATTCTAGCTTTGATATTTCTTTGGATAGTTATAAACTGCTAGTAATCTCTCTCTAAAATGCTTTTAGGATAGTTCTAGGAGCAAGAAGGTGATTAGAGATTGCTTAGTGATGAAAAGCTTGAGGCATCTTGTGAGGAAGTCATGCCGACCAAAGAAATGATCAAGCGTGAAGTCACAACTTGCAGCCATGAGACTGAGTTGGTGGCTAGAGGGAGTTCACTTCCAGAAGTCTTCTTTGCAATCTCTGAAGCAGGGATCAAGAGGGAGTTATGTGACTCACTAAGAAGAAGTTAAGGTTGCAGTGTTGCAAGGCCAAGTGTTAAATCCTTGAAAGACCTCTTCAGCTGCTGAGATCAAAATTGCACAAGATAGTCATCTGGATTTGATATTGGTAGCTCCGCAAACCTATTCAGAATAGAGTGATCTGCAATGAGGTCGAGGAGGTCGACCCTGAACTCTCTACAGTACCAAAGGTGTGCACTGTAAAACATTTATCTAAGGCAAGTGTTGCAGGAAATCTTGGACGAAGAGGTTAGAAGGTTGATGCAAGTACTTGAAGATTCAGAGGGAGCCTACTGAACCTAAAGAAGATGGAAGTATACTATTGAGATTTGGTATGATGGATTGCAAATCCATGTCTACGCCTATGGAGACCAACCTACATAAGTTGAAGGAGGCTGCAGCTAGTTCAGACTTGGTGGATCCCACAATGTACAGGTAGTTGATTGGATCCTTGATGTATCTAGTCAACACTAGACCAGATATCTGCTATGCAGTGAGTGCACTTAGTTAGTTCATGCGTGAACCGAAGCAGATACATCTTGTTTCAGCAAAACATATCTTGAGATACTTGCGTGGCACAGTTGGATATGGATTGAGATATTCTTCAGGTGTGGATCTGGAGTTGCATGGCTATACTGATTCTAATTGGGCAGGGTGTGTCACTGATCGGAAAAGCACCTCTAGATGTTGCTTCAGTTTGGGATCTGCTATGATTTCCTGGTGCAGCAGGAAGCAGTCATATGTAGCATTGAGTACAGCAAAGGCAGAGTATATTGCAGCTTGTGTGGCAACTCGGGAAGCAGTGTGGCTTCATAAGCTCCTTGCAGAATTGATTTGGACAATCAATGGAGCTTACTATCATTCATTGTGATAACAAGAGCTGTGTGAAGCTTTCTGTCAATCTTGTGTTCCATGACAGAACTAAGCATGTGGAGATCAAATACCATTATATCAGAGATATGGTATTGAGGAAAGCTATACAGTTGAGGTATATCAGCACTGATGAGCAGACAGCAGACATTCTCACCAAGCCTCTCTCCAGGATAAAGTTTGTGTACTTTCAAGATAAGCTTGGTATGGTGGAGAATACAGCCTTAACTGAGAAGGAGTCTCAGTATCAGTGATCCTCTTTAATGAGTTCTTCTCTGTGAGAGAAGTTCGAGGTGAAATCCCTTGATTAATGATTTCTCTATTTGAGAAGTTCGAGGTGAAATCCCTTGATTCCACCCTCTGGGAGAGCCATGGTGGATGTCATGTGTGTGACTCCATGACAGCATCACGTGAGAGTCCGTGATGATTTTTTGTACTTGTGTTTCACCCTCTGGGAGAGCCATGGTGAAAGTCATGTTGAGGTGACAACATCACGCAAGTGATGAACACTTGTACATACCATACATGGTTGTAGCCATTATGGTTGATATCATGTTGAGGTGATAGCTGATATCACGATGAGGTGATATCTTTCTTTTCCACATATGGTTGTAGCCATTGTGGTAGATATCACGATGAGGTGATATCGTTTCTTTTCACATATGGTTGTAGCCACTGTGGTAGATATCACGATGAGGTGATATCGTTTCTTTTCACATATGGTTGTAGCCATTGTGGTAGACATCACGATGAGGTGATATGTCTTGTGCAGCTAGAACTGGAAGTATAGTCCCTAGCTGAGAGGGAGTGTTGATGTTTATGGCAGCATCAGTAGTATTCTTCCAGCAATCTCCTTTACATCATTGGTTAAATTAAATATAGCCTTGGGGCTATTTAATTTATAGAAGATTGTGATTGCTCAAGAGACACGTCATTTGTTAATGATAATTAATATTTAATGTGAAGAGGCTCTTCACATAGCAACATTATCTTGGCCGACCTTCCTTGTAACTTGCATTTTATTAATTGTAATTATATTTTTATGATGGCCGACCTTGCATGAAGAGGTGCGACCTCTCTCTCCCAAATTGTATAAATACAAGTTTGTTCCATTCATTTGAACAAGCAAGTTTGAAGTCTCTTCTCTTCTCTCAAGTGCAAATTACCAAGAGCAGATTGCGAATTCATCAAGTGCAGATTGTAAAGTCATCAAGAGCAGATTGCGAACTCTTCAAGAGCATATTTGAGTTGCAAGGAAGTGCAGATTATTTATCTATCATTGCATCTAGTGAAGGTGCTGATTATTGGCCTTGAGATTGGCCTCATTGTAAAGAGACTTGTTGCCATTACATATATATAAGAGATATATAGTTGTTGCTGGGTTTTTCTCCCTCAAGAGGAGGGTTTTCCCAGGGTATCTGTTGTGTTATTGTGTCTGCTGTTGAATTAATTCTCTGTGCATTAAATTTGATCATAAAACTAACACATTCAATAGGCCAAACAGACAAAATTTGACTATAAATTTGCATATTGTCGATGTCAAGAGCTTCTGAGGCAAAAAAAAATAATACAGAGGCCGTATGGCCCTTGTATGGCTGTACATACGACGAAAATTGAGAAAAAAAGCAAGGGGTGTTTTTTTATATATTCTAGTATTTTTTAAATTCCAAAAAAATTGAAAAAAAAACATTTGAGATGATGCCTTCTATTGGTACCCACGGTACTTGTGCTTCCAAGCCTGCGGCCTCAAACACAAGGCACAGCGTTACGTGGCCCCACCGACAAGTACTCATACCCACCGACAACAACTACACAACCCTCGACGACCCATTTTCAATTTTTAGCATTTCTTTTAAACCACTCGGCCTCACCTCTGATTCTCTGACTTCTTTCAAACTCAGTTCTAATGATGTTTTTATGTTTTCTAACATTGGCACGCTATTCAGTGAAGAGAATCTCTTTTGGAATATTTCAGCACTTTTTTGGCATTTCTCAACGATTTTTGGTTTTTTGGTCAATCGGATTTTTTTCCAGCTAGAGGAATATTCTATGCATATTCTGTTGACGCCAACTATACGAACACAAGCAAGCCCCCTTTTTGCCCTAAAGGAGTAGTTTTTTTTTTCTTTTGGACATAACTTGGGCATATGGTATCAAAATTGGGCAAACGAGACATTGTCAAAAAGCTAGTTCCATGTAATTTCCAGTGGTGCGCATCTTATTACCATTTTTTGTTGTTGGTGCATTTTACAACCTATCAAAGTCAAATGTGCTATTTTCACTCCCGATCTCACTACTTTTGACTAGTTTCTCCTTTTATTTCATGATTCTTACAGTGTTGGAAAGGTCTTTCAAGGCTCTTCACAACTATCCATGCACTTTTTTCAAATTTCGCCCCAAGTACATTTTATTCAATTTTTTGTGTTTTCACATTCTAATGAATTACTTGGACGTTTTGGCTCTTGAAAACTTTTTGTTTGTGTGGGATGACTTTTTTTAGGCTGTTCTATATGCTTTCTAGCATTTTGTCCTATTTGGGCATTGTACACATCTTTTGTGAGCACTCTTTTTTGTAGACGTATTGAGATAAAGTGTCATTATTGTACATACTTGTTGGAGATCTTCACACATCTTGTTGTGCCTTTTTGTACTCGCACTATGTTATAAAGTGCCATGGGGGGGTTGTGTAGTGCCTTCGTTTTTCCATCACACCTTTTTCAAGTGAGTGTCCCTTCCATGACAACATCGAATCCTACTAATTCTTGCCTCATGTGTGTGTCTTGGTTTGCACACCCTTTTTCAATTGCACGTACTTTCATTTGCTCATTCAAATATTTTTTGTTCTCCTTCATGCAATTCTTGATGAGACAATTTCAGTGGACCTGTCTTGGCTCTCCCTTGTCAGCATTTGGAGGAGGTTTCTACTGTTGGTGCTAATGCTTCCTTGGTTTCATTTTGGAGTGATCTACGTAATAATGTATTCAGTATTTGTTCCTATGTACTAAGTGGATGTAGTAGTTTGTTACCATGCATTTCGGTGAGATGGAGCATTTACCATATGGACACTTTTGCATTCCTATTTGTGGAGGTGATCTTCTATTTTCACTTGATTGGTTCTTCATACTATTGGCATTTGTATCTTCGACCCAAATGTTTTCCTTTGTTTTCCATCTGATCATTGTTCAAGTATTGTCGCCGAGGGCACTCATGCAATTTCTTGCCTTCTTGATCCTGATCATCATCTATTTTAGAGGAGGTTCTTCATTTCAGCACTATAGCATTCATAATTTGACAGTTGTCTACAGCTTCTTTGTAATGTCCCAATTTTAGCAATATGCTCTTTTGTGTCTAATAGCCTATTTCCGGAAGCCCGTAGGCTAGTCTGAAGCTAAAATTAGGGTTTCCATTTTTAAAGGAGGTTTTGAAGGCTTGCATGCGAGAGTTCCTAATGCATGTCAGGTGGAGTTTTTTGGGTTTTTGGAGAGCTTCAGGATGAGGTAACATGCATGACAAGATAATGACATGCATTTCTGTCAGATACCTAGGCAGTTTTGTAGGCTTGCATGTTGGCATTTTGCAATTTGGATTCTGGATTCCATCTGGGTTTTCTAAGAGCTTCGCGGTGATGTGACATGCAACTAAAATAGAGGACTTTTCCGGACTTATTATTTTTAGTAAGTCTCAACAGCTGCCTGATTTGTGGTCAAAATGAGTTTGGAACAACTTACTATTTTCAACAGTATGCTATTTTTAGTAAGTACTATTTTGGCAGTACTATTTTTGGCAGCAATTCAGTGCAGTGGCTATTTTTGGCAAGTCAATTTATTCAGTTTGGTCTCCAGCATTTGAGGTGATTATCTTCGCAAGTTTGATATTTGATGAAAATAATATTTTAAGTGAAATTATCTCCTAGGCAAAGTGGACGACTTCATAAGAGGAAAATATTTAAGTGATTATAATGTTTATTTTCACTTATATCTTGGTGGACGCCTAGAAGAGGAGATAAGTGTTTTTTATTAAATATTCCACTTATTATTTGGGACGCCTAACTTAAGTGATTATTTGCATTTTGATAAAGTTTATTACTTCAAGAAAGAGGATGACTTGTGAGATGGCTAAATGAAATGCAAATATGAAAAAGGTGAATTTGGATTTGAATGTCATGTGGGTGCCCTAATTGGAGGGAAACAGAATTGAATTGGTGGAGAAATTTATAAATAGGAGTGTTAGCTTCATTCTTATCATCCATTGCTGCTTATTGTACTATTATGCTGCTGAAATATTTTTAGAGCTTGCTTCAAGGAATGCATACCTCCTAGTTTCTTCTTCCGGTCTTCATGCTTGAGAGATAGTACCTAGCTAGATACATTGAAAACTGTGCTTCACTCTGGAGTGCAGATTGAGTATCATTGATATTAGTTTTTGAAGTTCTTTTGATGTTTTTCTTAGTTTTACAGGTTGTTGGTTTGTAGTGTTGAAGGTGATTTTCATTCATAAGTCTTGGAGTGATTTTTGTGTGCTTCTAGGTAATCACTCGTTTGATTCCTATGACCTAGGCGTCCCATTCTGCAAAGTTTGACAATTTTTTATGGAGTTTGGAATTTTATCTTGGAGGTCGCCCCTTTACCTAGGTTGTACCATGCATGTCACTGCATTGGAAATTGTGCTTAATTCATGGTTGGGTGTTTGATGCAGTTTGTTCACTTAGACTTGGTTGCCACCATCCTAGGTTTCATTTGCAGCTGATTTCATGTTATTTGGTGATGTATTGAGTGAGTTAGGAGCATTTTGGTGTGGTTTCTAGTTGCTGGTCGAAGTTTTGTGCTTGCTGATTGGTCATATCAGATTTTAGTATTTGGAATTTTTGGGCTTGTTTTTCATGGTTGGGAGTCATTTGGAGTTGGAGAGACATTCTATAACATTTGCAGCACTTTGGACATCTCTAATACTTGGCTCTTGCATATTTTATTTCACATTGTAACGCTGATTTTAGTAGTACTGATCAGCTCTTTAATATTTCTGCAAATTTCTATTGTATTCTCACTATTAGTGGAAGAAGGTTGGCCTCGCCGCCTTATTTGCTTCCTTGCTTAAGCTTTCATTCCCACCATTAGTGGAAGAGACAGGCCTCGCCGTCTTTCTTTTTGTACTTGCATTCTCATATGCTGATTAGCTGAGCCGTCAATCCACTCGCTCTGAATAAGTGGTCAAGTTGCATAATTTATATTTCCAGCATTGTACTTTCATTCAATTTGTTACTAATGATCCCCGGCGCAATATGTTATCACCTCACCCATCTTGGGTCTTGAGTGAACATTCTTGGCGTAGGGTTACTTTCATCAGCTGATTTGATTATGCTAACGCTAATTGGTGAAGATTGATGTGTTAAAAATTGGAAAAAATATAAGGGGGTGTTTACATTCTCCGTACTTCAACAATGTTATTCATGTTCCTATTCTTTTTAGGACATTGTTTTGAAGGCTTCCTAGTCCTTCATCTTGTCTTTCTCTCTTTTGGAGAGGAGTTTTTCCCATGAGGTTTTCTCCTTTTCTCCAGTTATGAGAGATTAGATTAGATTGTTTGTACATTGGTACCTAATCAAGCCTTGTTGCCAAGACCCATTCATGCATTTTTTGTTTTTTATGCATTCGTTTTTCGAGTTTTTTAGCTACTCCATATGTTTCATTTAAAGGGGGGTGTTGGAGTGATCATTCATTACCTCTTAAGCTAAACTTAGGATTTTTTTTTCTTTTATTTAGTTTTAGCTATTATTAGATCATTATGTCTCATCACATGTGATGATGACACTTGTCATGATCTAATCCCTTTCTCATTTGGATTTTGCTTTTATAAGCACTCTCTTTCATAGTATTATTGTGTCATGTCCCCGAAATCGTGACATTTAGATAATAAAGAAGCATAATTAAAATAGTTAACCATTTGAGATTACATAATTGTAATTGTCCAAGACAATATTATAATTATGAATATTATAAATAACGTCATAAATATTATTATGATATAATAGATATTAAAGTATATAAAATTAATATAAAAATATAAACATAAAATAATATTATAATTAAATTATCATTATTGGACAATTATGATTATTATAAATACATATTAAAAGTATAAAAAGAAATATTAGTAATTTAATATTATTATAATTATAATTACCATAAAGTAATATTATAATTATATAACCATATACCAATATTAATAATTATAATTATAATATAACAATAAAAATGTACATATGAAACCAATATAAAATAATATAATAACATATAATAAGTAGAAAACTAAATGAAATCACACTAACCATAACTAAGGCCATCAATGGGAATCAAGACAGCAATTCAAAAGCATCGATTATGTTCATTTAAAAGCAGCGATCAATAAGGAGCCATAGAAGGGATACATAGGGCAGTGATCCCAAAATATTTGAGTAATCCATAAACCTTAGCCTCTAACGAATGCAATAGAGAATAAAACAAAAGGGATTGATCAGGATTTAAAAGAATGCAAGGAGGTGTGAATGAAGAGATGTGGCGGTCTCAAGAAAAGGTATAAAGGGGAAATCAATCCTTGGGAAATAAAAGG
Source organism: Sequoia sempervirens (assembly GCA_007258455.2). NCBI lineage: Eukaryota > Viridiplantae > Streptophyta > Pinopsida > Cupressales > Cupressaceae > Sequoia > Sequoia sempervirens. The sequence goes on along the minus strand of VDFB02031480.1, from coordinate 119,007 downwards.
AGAGGAAACTCCAGTGAGCCATAAAACATAGATGTATGAAGGGAAAATTGTTAGTTTTTAATGATCAGATTAGAGCACAGAAATTAATTCAAAAAATCAGCACAATGCAACACAATGACACAGCAGATACCCTGCAAAAACCCTCCTCTTGAGGGAGAAAAACCCAGCAACAATATATCACTTATATATTGAATAACAACACAAATAGTCTCCTTTACAAGAGGTCGATATGAAGACCAAATAGAGGCACCACAAACTGATGCAAACACAGATACAATCAGATGTTATTTGCTGATTATAAACTCAGCCTTCAATGAATACACACTGTACTACAGAATTTGCAATCTGCTCTTCTTCTTCTAACTCGCACTTTAGAGAATGATCGAACTATGGAATGAATGAATAACAATGAAAGACATCGGATATATATACATCATGAATGGGAGGACGTATCTCTTCAAGGCAATAAGTCGGCCCAGCATAGAATAATGTGCCCCTTCAAAATCATGTCCATGAAGGAATGTGCCTCTTTAAAACAAGTTGGCCTATATAGAAGTATGTGACTCTTCATTAAATCACATCCAAAGATAAGAAGTCGGCCTCATAAAATAATCGAGCCTCCTCACATTAATTAATTATTAAACATCATTTAGCAAGTGACGTATCATTTCATAAAATCGTTCTCACCAATTAAATAGCCAAAAGGCTACAATTTAATTGCTTTCTTTATGCGATCTGGGCTGGAAGATATGACCGACACTGCCATAAACATCAACACTCCCTCTCAACTAGGGAGGATACTTCCAACTGCATAAGACATATCACCTCATCGTGATGTCCACCACAATGGCTACTCCCATATGTGGAAAGGAAAGATATCACCTCATCGTGATATCAACCATCATGGCTACACCCATGAATGGTATGTACAGGTGCTCATCACTCAACGTGATGTTGTCACCTCATCGTGACGTTCACCATGGATCTCCCAGAGGGTGAAACACAAGTACAAGGAAATCATCACAGACTCTCTCACGTGATTTTGTCATGGAGTCACCCACATGACATCCACCATGGCTCTCCTAGAGGGTGGAAACAAGGGCTTTCACCTCAAATCTCAAAGAGAAATGCATTATCAAGGGCTTACACCTCAAATCTCTCTCAAAGAGAAATGCATTAAGGAAGATCACTGATACTGAGACTCCTTCTCAACTAGGGCTTGATTCTCCACCATACCAAGCTTGTCTCGAAAGTACACAAACTTTATCCTGGAGAGAGGCTTGGTGAGAATGTCTGTCATTTGCTCATCAGTGCTGATATACCTCAACTAAATTGCTTTCCTCAACACCATAGTGGTATTTGATCTCAACATGTTTAGTTCTGTCATGAAGCACTTGGAATGACAGAAAGCTTCACACAGCTTTGATTATCACAATGGATGACAGTCGGCTCCATCGATTGACCAAACAATCCTACAAGAAGCTTTTGAAGCCACACTGCTTCACAAGCTATCATACAAGCTGCAATATACTCGGCCTCTGCGGTGCTCAGTGCCACTGAAGACTGCTTCCTGCTATACCAAGAGATCAACGCAGACCCCAAACTGAAACAACATCCAGAGGTGCTCTTCTGATCAATAACACACCCTTCCCAATCGGAATCAGTATATCCAAGCAGCTCCAAGTCCACATCAGAAGAATACCTCAAGTCATATCTAACTGTGCCATGCAAGTATCTCAGGATATGCTTCGCTGCAACTAGATGTATTTTCCTTGGTTCACACATGAACTGACTAAGTGCACTCACTATATAGCAAATATCCAATCTAGTATTGACTAGATACATCAACGATCCAATTAACTGCCTGTACATCGTGGAATCCACCAGATTTGAACTAGCTGTAGCCTCTTTCAACTTATGCAAGTTGGTTTCCATAGGCATAGACATGGATTTGGAATCCACCATATCAAAATCTCTTCAGAATAGTATACTTCCCTTGACTTAGAATGAACTCAATAAGCCTCTGCCATACTTCTAAACCAAGGAAGTAATGTAACCAAGATCCTTCATTTCAAATTCAGAAGCTAACTCTTCCTTGCATTGATAATGAGATGATCTTCTTCAATAAGAAATAAATCAACATAAAGAACCAAGATCAACTAGATTACCATCTTCTTTAGGTTCAGTAGGCTCCCTTTGAATCTTCAAGTACTTGCATCAACCTTCTGACCTCTTCATCCAAGATTGCTTGCAACACTTGCCTTAGAGAACTGTTTTCCCATGCACACCTCTAATACTGTAGAGAGTTCAAGATTGTCCTCATCGACCTCATCCCAGATCACTCTAATCTGAATAGGTTTGCGGAGCTACCAATGTCAAATCCAGATGACAGTCTTGAGCAATTCTGATCTCAACAGTTGAAGGGATCCTCTAAGGATTTAGCACCTAGCCTTGCAATACAGTACTCTTCACTTCTTTTCAGTGAGTTACAAAACTCCCTCTTGATCCCTGCTTCAGAGATTGCAAAGAAGACTTCTAGAAGTGAACTCCCTCTAGCCTCCAACTCAATCCCATGGCTGCAAGTTGTAACTTCACGCTTGATCATTTCTTTGGTCGGTATGACTTCCTCACAAGATGCCTCAAGCTTTTCATCACTAAGCAATCTCTCATCACCTCCTTGCTCCTAGATTTGTCCTAGAAGCATTTTAGAGAGAGATTACTTAACAGTTTATAACTATCCAAAGAAATATCAAGGCTAGAAGCATACAAGATCTACTATCTCAAGTTATAGCATGAATAAATAGGAATTTATGAACAATATTAAAACAAGAATAAATGAATCAACCTATAAGAGAAATATATCAAAAGATAAGAATGAAGGGATAAAGAAATTTATCTTTATTGAATTATGATATAACTCTTTCTTCCATCTTTTACTCCTCTCGAGAGTGCTAAACTCAGCACAACAATCTGCACAACTACAGATTTCTTGAATGCATTATGTAGTTAGCATATTTACCATCACAGTCCATGCTCAAGAGAACGGTATCGATGTGATCATCCTATCACAACGAAAATGCAATTCTCCTTTTCTATTTCAGAGTCACACTCAAAAATCTTCACAACTAGCATGAAAAATAACTTGCAACTAATAATTTGAATCTTCAAAGGGATCGTATGCTAGTGAACACAATTCAAGAGAAACCACTATCTCTCTTTACTAATTACAAGATCCAAATAACTAATATAACTCAGCAAACAAAGAATACTTATCTCTTTAAATATT